>OY998232.1:28751480-28841480 GCA_963922035.1 Amblyjoppa proteus
AATATGTGCGTCGCCCGCGTAATCTTTTTCTAGGTCACGTTGTGTGCGTAACACGTTCGTTGGCGCCGTGTGCGTGTGTTCGTTGCACGCAAGCTCGCATGCTGTTTTTGTTGCGAGGCGACCGGTCCCGCTTCCAGCAAAATATATTTTATAACACAGTTCGTATTTCGATGTCCGGTGGTAACGCCTTCGAATATATTTCGTCGCATAGTTTATTACTTCAGTCCTCTCGCTGACGGTAATATGTGTCGTATTAAATAACAAAAAAAAAAAAAAAAATGACAGACAGACACACATACACGCGCACGCGTACAGATAAAAAGAAGCGTTGGTCGTAGACATGAAAAGCTACGATAAAAAGGAAAACAGGTTCCTAATCCTCGGAGCCTCGCCCAATACAAAGTTGGACGAGACTGCTGCATCTTCCCTCTTGCGAGAGGATACGCATCGTGCATCGTGTAAGCCAAAGAGCGCGAGTTACGAACGGGAAGGTCGAAAAAAATATTTTCCCCGTCACTTGAGTTTGCTGGTAGTTGGCATCGTTCCGAGGATAAATAATATCAATAGATTGGCTCTTAGGAAAATAAAATTCAAATAAAAATGAACATTCGTAGGCTATTGACCGCATATGGTTCGAACTATACCTGACCCGAAATACTATATTGTATTTCTCTGTCTCGCTTTTCTGTATTATACCGTTTCGCTGCGAGGTCTCGCCGGATAGCTCGTCACACAATGGCATCTTCATGGACGGTCCACTGGACCGCGAAAGATTACGAGAGCCAAAAGGATAAATGGCTTCGAGATTACGCTTTCTTTCGAGGCGCCGGCCGCGGAATATCTACAAGTTCCATCGAACGAAAATCCGTGATTGGTACGTTATTCAAGAAGGTCAAGGTGATTTCAATCGGGACCCTTCTTTTTCGTACATTCAACGAGAATATATTCGAGTCTAAATATAACAGAGGACATATTAATATTTGAGCGTTTAGAAAATAAAAATTGTATTGTAAATTGTGCATAGTAACGTTTCGGTGCGCTCGATTTCTTTTTTTTAAAAGTTTTTTTTGTTTTTTTTTTTTCATTCTCACCACGCTCTCTGGCCGGTGGACCGGTTGCAATAAAAAAGAGAAGACGAGCCAACACTAGCCGAGAAGAGAAAGAACGAATGAGACTCTGTGAGCGATTCTATGGCAACCCTATGAAAGGGCGTGGGCTTATCTGCGTTAGAAGGAGCGTTAGTTTTTTCGGGGCAAGCCAACCCGCAAACCGGTCCCTGCGATCACGTGGAATGTCCATGATGTTGCCACACGCATGCACGACATGTGTTGCCGAAGCTGCATCGACACACAAACGCATACTATTCTAAAGACCTCCTCTATAACGCTTTCCGCGTTTCGACACGGTTTCATCGCTTTTTCTTCCATCTCTGTTTCGCGCGCGTTCCCACTTCTCTCTGTATATCGCATCGGAAAGCATTTTTTTGTTTTTTTTTTTGTTTTTCTTCTTTGTCACCGTCGTGTGTGTGTGTGTGTGTGTGTGTGTGTGTGTCATAAAACTCGACTTGGAGACTTGTTAAAATATAACCGGATATACAAGGAAAAGTTTATTCGCAGCTAAAAAATCTCTATACCAGGGAAGGGGATAAATAAAAAAACATAGCTACATATAAAACAAAAAAATTAAATATAAATAGAGTTAACGTCGTGAATATTGCTCACTCCGATTAGTACGCAAGACAGTGCGAGTCATATGGACCTACCCACATTGATCACTTTCACCCTGTAATAAATATTTATTCGACAATATTCGTTTATCGCTCTATCTCTCGCACGCACGCACGCACATATCTATATACCTATGTATATAATTGATTGAAAGAATGCGGGAAAAGAAATGTTCCAGGATTTTTATTGGCATGAAAATTGAAAGCTCAACACCCGCGCGTTTCAACCTTACGCGATGCGTTGGTTTCGTTTGACGATGCGGGTACGTCGTTCGTCGTGCATCGTTCAAATCCATCGTGTTCTCGTACTCTCCGTGAATCGCTTAGAATGACACACCATACAGGGATAGAGAGACGATCTCCGCGAGAGTGGCTTTCGTAGCTGACGTAACGTCGAGAGAACCAAACTTGTCTAGTTCACCCTCGCGTCTTTCTATGCAGGCACGTTGATACCAAACGTACAGCATTGGGTACATACACTACCGAGCCCAACCCGCATCTCCGTGAGAACGGAAGTGATTTGCCAACTTCGCTTCGGAGCCGTCTACGGGAGATGGTGTGTCTGTGTGTGTATATATAAATGCACACACACACACACACACACGCACAACATACATAAATGCACATGGTGCTCATACAATGCTCTCTATGTACACGCGTATACGGAGAGGGAGTCGACCTAGGAAATGCCAGCTTCCACGGTTGGTTTATGTATTCGTAAGAGTAGCGGTTTTTTCCCCCGATAGGGATAAGGGAAAAGTATGCTTGTTTTAGAGCCAGCCCTGACGAAAGGAAACACGAAATTTTTGTCAACGGCTACGCGTGTCGAGCATTATGCGTTATACAACCCCGTATATCGAACGCATTCAAGTTAGTATTTTTTATTTATTTATATATATATATATATATAACGAGTGAAATATTCACGAAGGCCAAGTTTATACCCCTCCGTCAGTCTGCACGCTATTACCAGCTCTGAAAACTATTTGTAATGGGTCGCAGTTCAAGCGTCCCTGAACCCTCGTCCAAAGCTCTACGATGTATAGTCGCACACGGGTGGATCGAATAAAATAAAACAAACAGCAATGGGGAAAACAAAAAACGGTTAGGTATGCATGCGAGTGCAGGTACCGTTTCGCCAATTGAGGTTTCGAATGACGTCAACTTATTTCTTCTTCCGGTTCTGTAGTCTCGTACATGCATGCAGAGAAGAAGGGAAAATTAATGAGGGACCGATTGCACAAAAATGTATATTAATCAAGCGATTACCAATTTTATTGCCGAGTGTAGTATCACACTACTTTTCTGTTTAACATTCGATCGATGCTGTCGAGCAAAAGGGCTCAAACGAGAAGAAAAAGCGGGCCAGTCGGGAAAATTCAGGAATAAACAGGTGTTGCCGCAACATTACAGTCGCAGAGTAGCCTGGACCCGGTACAACACACCGGTTCATTGTTGGGACCAAGGGCACGACGCGATTGCTACGGAAGGCGTTCGTGAAAAAAAAAAAAAAAAAAAAAAAAAAAAAAAGAAAAAAAAAACACCTTCCAGCGCATTGAGGGATAAAAAAGGCATCGGGTAGGTTGGTAGGGAGTAAAAGAGATAGAAACTCGTGGAACGAGGAACAGCGAGGAAAATTGAGGAAAAGATATTAACCTAGAAGCGAAACAGCCGCGGAGAGGAAGCGAGTGAGAGGATGACCTTGGCGAGTAGGGGTGTACACGCTCGGAGCGACCGTGGGCGTTGCGCGCGCAGAGAGAAAAAAAAAAAAAAAAAAAAAAAAAAAAAAAAAAACTTCTCTCGATGCATTTCGTGAGGCCCTGGTAGAATCTTGTCTAGCTTGGAGAATTCTTTTTTTCCGCTCTCTCCACTGCTATCCACTAGAGTGATGCATCGCTTTGCTCTATGCTGTTGCGCTGTGTGTGTGTGTGTGTGTGTGTGTGTGTGTGTGCGCGCGCGCGCGCGGGCGTTCTAGACAGTCGCCTAAAACCGCGTCGAGTTGGCAGCCGGTCCAGAGAGAGCCTCGCGAACGGCTCTTGAGCAGTGCAAGGCATACCAGAATTGAGAGGTAGGGGCCTGTAAGATTTTCCTTGCAGCTGAGAGCGAACGCTCGAAACAGAGGGCCCCTCTCGCCCACGCCGATATATCTGTAGACGAACGACTATAGGACTAGGGCTTGATATTTGACTAGCATAGATACTTGTACGCAACGCAAATAGGCGTATCGATGTGTGCGTGTGCGAGTGAACGCTTATACTGCGACGCGACGATTCTATCGTTCGCGGGATCACTGACTTGGAACGGAAGTACATAGCAGACAACTGCTACAAACTTTGGCGCGAGCATAGTCTATTCTATATATAGAAATAATATTTTATCATCCTTGGAAATTGTTTGGAAAATATCGAAATTTAGGAAAATGCAATTTATGATAAATTATTTGATGAAAGACTTGATTTCTTATTCTTATTTTGACTCTTGTTACAAATTATAATGATACAAATTATAATGAGCTGGACAGTACTTAAAGTACATGAGTACTTTTCGGTACTTTAATTACTATCACTGAGTACCCAGACCAAAGTATTTGTACAATTTTGAGCATAATTTTCTCTCTGAGGAAGCTATGCTCAAAATTGTAATAAATGAGGAAACCATGTGCAAATTACTTTTCCCCTCTCTGGTAACTTAAAAAAAATGTGTGTCTCATAAAATTATTTTATTCCGGATTCGTGTTCAGCGAGAAAAAATCCGTCGAAATACGTGCGAGTTCATTTGAAAGAAAAGAAAAAAAATGTCGTCAAGTAATTCCAAGGCTACCCCTTTCGAGTCAATTTTTCGTGTTTTTCAACGTGCTGAAACTACCCGATAAAAGGCTTCTAGAACTTCGGACAATATCTTATCTTATGCATTTTTTTCCCGTAGAAGACAATGAGCACCTCGGATTTTCCGTAGCTCCATTGGGAGCCGAGACATTGACCTTGGAAAATCATAAAAATCGACGTTTTTCAAAAGAAGCTCAAAGATTGAAAAATTGTTATTTACTCGATGTTTTGTTGTTGTTGTTGTTGTTGTTTTAAGGCTGTATTCGACGTAATTTTTCCCTTGAACACGAATATAATAATTATTTTACTCCTAGTCCATTATTTTCCATTTAAATCCCAAAAATACGACTTTTGATGCATAAAATGGAGACCCTTCTCACTTTCAGCCACTGCACTAGAAGATCCATACGTCCCAGAGTTAGTTGTTACACATCAAGTCGATCTCCACTCTCACTTACCCCAAGGTCCAGTCGATTAGTCTGGTACACCGAGGATTGGAAACGAACAGTTTGGACGTTTTGAAAAAATGTTGGCCCTGAACAGGGCTGTTTGATTTGAAAATTCTTCTCCAAATTTCGTACTCGTGGAACTCCGCCTCTTCCGATTAAAAAGAAAAAGTACTTTGTACTTTGTATTTTATAAAAGTACTGTAAGTACGGAAATTATTTAGTAGTTAAAATACCTGAGGTGCTTAGTACTTAGTACTTGAAGTATTTTTCGGTACATTGCCCAGCTCTGTAATTACATAACTATATCGTAATGCATAAATTTCCATACGATATTAAAACGATAACGGCAAGCGAATTTTTCTTAATGTATTTGTTTTTTCTTCAGTGAAAAGGTATCTTTGGTCGGCTTTCCTTTCGCTTTGTTTCCCACATTCGATCGAAAGGCTCTTTCGACGATTATTTTTCACGAGGGATATAGCGGGCCGCGTCCGGGATCAGTAGCAGCCTACCTGTCGCTCGATGAAATTCACACAGGCACACAGGCACATGTACATACCGAAAAACCGAAAAATTTTCGTCAGCGTCAGCATTAGTCTAGCCACAGGGCCACTCCTCCTCTCCCTTATAAAATACATCGACCAGCGTCTATTACAGGGGCCCCACGTCTAGTCCTCTCATCCGGGGGTTGTTCCCACACTCGGCACCGACGACCATCAAGTTTCTCTCTCTCTCTCTCTCTCTCTCTCTCTCTCTCTCTCTCTCTCTCTTTCTTTCTCTCTTCTACGTGTACTGTACTGCTGCGAGCAGCGAAAAACCCTCCCCCCGTATACGGTATACCTGCGTAACGGGTCACTATCCAATCTTCCTCAGTTTTTTTTTCTTCTACCCTGATCTTTCGAACGTCCGCGTCTCGTTCGTCTCTTTTTTTTATGTCCTATTCTCATCGAAAGGCAGATCCAGGCAGTCTCCAGGCACCTTCAATAAAAAGGATTATCACAAACATTCGCCGAACAACACACGATCGCAAAGATATTTGCAAACGGGCAAAATAAACAGGTTAAATAGCATTTGGCCGGTTATTGACTGCAACTCCATCGTCGATGCGAAAGCAGTTTCCCGAGTTTACGACTTTTTATGGAAGTGCAAAGAAAAAAAGAAATCATAAACGGTGCTTCGCGCAGTAAATTTATTAGCAAGCGTTTGCTAATCTCCGTCTCTCTCTCTCTCGATCGCTATTGGATCCTTTTCCGGAGGGACGGGTTATATTGCGAGGACAAATGCGACGAGCCATTATTGGGGAGGGACGGGGGGCGGTAGGGATATGCAGGGGTTGGGAATCATTTTTTTTTTTTTTAATATCTTCTTTATTTTGTAGCCTCAGGGACCGGGCGTTGTATAGTTTTCCCGGGGTGGTAAAAATTGCGGTACGAGCGAGTGAGAGAGAGAGAGAGAGAGAGAGAGAGAGAGAGAGAGAGAGAGAGAAAAGCCGGATACGCAACCAGATGGTGTTCTCTGACCCCTCGATCTTGCACCCGACTCGTACTATAACTATGTATATGGATTCCCGGCCAATTCTAATCGTTTACTCGGCCAAGTTATCGTGTCTAACCACCCCTCGTTACAGTGTACATCCCATAGGCGAAACGAACGTATGTATTTTTATATACGCAAGTGAAAGAAGGATAGAGGAAAAGCAAAAGGAAATAGGGGAAAATCATTATACGAAACGGCAAAGGAGGTGCGACATTTGCGGAAAAATTGCGCCGTGTATATACGTATATATAAGTACCACATTTGCCGCTCAGTGCTTTCTCGAGTCTCCTTTTTGCTGTCATCTAAAGTATTATAATTATAAGGTGAATGTGAGGGGCAGACAGACTACTCATACCAATTTTTCGCGGGACGCAAAAAAAAAAAAAAAAATTCCGATCTCCTCTATTCTTTATTTTTCACGATAATAACTTGGCGTGAAAGTCAATACCGATCTTCCTTTTCTCATTCGCTGACTACAACCTCCTTCTTTGCTTGGACATTACAATATTTTTTTATTGCTTTTTTCGACCACTTTTTTTATTTACCGTTTCCGTAGTAAAAGGCCCAAAGGTGTACCTACCGCTAGCGGAAATCATGTCGGAGGATCTTTTTTTCTTTGTCGACGTTGTTGCGAGAAACTCAAGTCCTTGACTACGCGCTCTGCATAATGCAAGAATATTTTTCACCGGCGGATGCGAGGGCGTCTCATCGACCCTTTCGCCTTTATAGCTTCGTCGTTGTTCGCAATGACTTTTTTTCTCCCGTTGAATGTTCGTCTTTTGATTATTTATCTTCTCTTCTGCGTCTTCTGTAAATCACGGAGGATTTTCCATCTGTGAAAGACGAGTCGTTGCTTCCCCACAGAGAGTCGAAGTATCATCGAACCGTCGATAAAGTAGATTCGATAAAGATCGATTCACAGATCGTTGTCTAACCAACGATCGGTACTGCTACACCAGAGCTGTATTTTTCATTGAGATGGAGTTTGTTCGAAACGAGTCTGAGGTGCTTGGAAGCCTAGTATACTCACGTAATTATACGTAAAGAGATCAAACTTTGTTTTATGTTCCATGATAAATTATAAAAACAGTCCGTTTTGCCGCCGCCCCCCCCCCCCCCCTCCCCCTCCCGCCCCTCTATACTAAGCCGATGGCGTTAAAAAAATGATAGGCTTGACAAAATCACATAATTTTATTGGTCGTTTTAAATCGAATGTCTATACGGGAAAACTTGAATTCCGGCAACGCCATCCAGGTATTTGCTGATAAAGCTGCCGAAAATTGAGCTTCTAATGTACATTGTAGGTATAATATTATTCATCTTAATCCTTATAGTACGTGGAATAAATTCACATTAGGGAGAGCTCGCAAAATTCTCAATTCGCCGATCCCATGCTATGCAAACGGTCTCTGTCTCTCACTTATTTCCTATTTCATTTTCTATTGTTGATGTCTGCTACCCAAAAGCAACCGTAATATTAATCGGTCTAACGTTGTATTAAAAAAAAAAAAAAAAAAAAAAAAAAAAAAAAAAAAAAAACTAACAATCAGTCTTACGCGTAAAACAACTTATCGTTGCAAAGGCCTCGTGATTTACCTATTACTATTTTCAATAGAATATATTCGTGTGTGAAATTTCACAAAGCTCAGCTTTACCTCTATATGCAGTAATGATATATAGCCTCTTCTTGTCTCTCCTTGCATTACCCTCTCTGTTTATCTATTGTCTTTATTGCAGGTACTTGTCGGTTTCACAATCTGTTACCGTGTGAGAGAAAGCGATAAGTCGTAACATCATAACGAACTCTAAACACGCTCGTTGTATACGATTGAGGTAGATCTGTCTTGTCGTATCTCAAAGTGGATATATGTATACACTGAGCAATATTGCAGCTGTATCCCAGAGCCAACGTTTTCGGTAACGATAATGGTAACCCTTAATTAAAGTTTACGGTAACAAATTAACAACTATAATTCAGTCGTTAACGCAAATTTCTTCCCTAAACGTGTAATCGTACCGTTCATTAATGTAATTATGTCATCAGAGCTAGGGCATTTAATGCCGTCCTGTCGTTGTTTCCAACGACAACTCGTATGTACAAATATTTTACGCTAACATAGTCAATTAGCATATGCTATGCATCATCAACTTCCGTTGTAATGAAAAGGACACTTTCGGTTTTTACTTTCACCTCAAAATTTTTGGACGGGTCTCTCCTCGTCGTTCAAAAAAAAAAAGGAGAGAAAAAATAAAGAAAAGTACTATTGCGTGTTTCGTATTTAGATATCTAAATAGACTTTTTGATAACAATTCTCGTTGGCATAATAACGCCAACGTCCGATTTACGGCTCACCGAGAGATCCTCCGCTTCGTTATCGCTCTCCTGGCGATGGGATACCTGAGAATGCATCGGAGGTCGAGGACTCGGGCTCGGAGTCAGACTTTTTCCGTCAACGTTAAACTTGGCATCACGATCGATCGAATTGTCGCGACTCTCGGCGAACGTAGTCTCCAGAACCGATGCCGGATCATCCATCGGTTGTGTATCGGAATAATTTCCATAAATACTGCCGGTAGCGTTGGCATCTGGTATACCGTACGGAAAACACGCGCCACTGCTGTTCGCGTTGCGCTTTCGTTTCGACGTCCCAGCTCCAGCCCGGTTCCTCAGTTCTTCTTCCTTCTTAAACCTGCTTATTTTATCGTACAGAGTTCTCGAGGGTACTCTAAACATGACTGCGGCTTTGTTGGCACTCATGCCATTATCGAGAACCGCAGCAATAGCTCCCGCTATGTCCGTATGGGTGTACTGCTTGTAACGCTTAGCGGTTCCGGGTTTATTTGCCGAAGCACAGTTACCGCTACCTGTGACAAAATAATGACAAAAGGATTATTATCTCTAATTATATTGTGCATAGAAATACATTTGATAAAGATAAATAGCCAAGTATAGAGTATTAACAGGAAAGCAAGTGACGAATCTGCCAAATTACCTGCGTTTGCCTCTTCGGACGAAGATAGTCGAGAGACTCTGTTGTCATCCTCTTGAATCATCCAAGCTTCACTCTCGTCAGAACTGCGAGGCGGATGAGAGTCGATCGCGTCATCGTTACTCGTCGCGTCGTTACTGGCTGTTCGATAATGCGAATCGTGATGAATGAACGGTACTTGTTGGGAGCCACCGACTTGACCCTGATCGAGAGCCGTTCTCAGTATCGGGGTGCCTCGATTAATCGTTGTACCGTTGCTCGAAAATTTTCTTCTTCGTCTCCGGCGTGGAAAAAGTTCCGTACTGTTGTCACAGTGAGATCCGTGAAGGGGCGAGTATCTCGCCGATAGTGGCGTCTGCAAGGCCGCGGCTCCTATCGGATTGTTGTGATCTTCGGATACAAGTCCCTGGGAGAACGCGGCCGACGCAGACGTGGAATCCTTTCCTCTTTCGTGTTCGTTCATAACTCGAGATATTCCGGTCAGCCAATATGGAGAACTTGCCGAAATTGAAGGCGAAGCTCGTTCTTCGCGTGTTTTAGCACTTTGGAAATCCTCGGCAATATTAACGACGCTGCGATTGCCAACTTCCGGTTGCGGTGACTCCTTATTTTCACCTACCAACCCCTTGATTTCCAGAGCTTCGGCGACCTTGAACAATGCTGGCAATTCATTCCCCGGAACGTTCACCTCGCCCTTGTACATGTACTCCAGTATCGCCATTATTTCCTTATACTTTACGTCGTTGAGAACAACGATCGGATGCTCGTACGGAAAATCGATCAAGATCGATTGAAAATATCGCGAGCTTGCAGCCAATATCATCTTGTGACATTGGATCGAATGACCGTCCTCAACTCCCAGTGTAACGTCCGTGAATATCTGATTTTTGTACTGTTCGGCCATTGTCGTGCGCAAATTTTGCTGATGATTATTCCATCGAAGACAGAATTCCTCCGAGGCTTCCATTGCGACGGTGTATTTTGTTTTCCTCTTTTTTTCCTTCCTTTCTTGATCTCTCTGAAAAAAATATTGTATTTATACCGGTCAATGCCCGATGGAATTATTAATATTGAGAGCTACTGTTTAGTGAGTAATAAGATAGAATGGCGATAACATTCGGTGACTAATAGCAACCGGATGAGTTAACCCGAAGGAGCTTTATTTCGGAAAGACAGCGAGAGTTATTCGTCCTTTACGAGCCAGTTGATCGGTAGCCCTTATCTTTGTAAGAGCCATGGATCAACCGCCTCGACTGCGCGGGCTCTTGACGCGTCACGTCATTCGAAATTCCAACGACATGGACTTTGTACAGTATAGTATAAGTAGAGATATTAATTCACTTTTTGCATATGGACACAGCTACAAATTTTTTCGTACAAGCTATTCAGATAGTGATAGTGTCAAAATATTTGCAATATAAAGATCGATAAAAACTTGATGTAAAAAAAAAAAAAAAAAAAATCAACTTGTTCAAACGGATTTATTTTACAATTATATATTTAGCATACATCACACATTGATTAGAATTATTAAATAGGGGTACGAAACAGTAAAAACTTACCTCTATGGTAGAATCCGGAAAATATGCCCTTCTCTCCGCGAAAAATTCTGATGTACTTTCACTTTTTGTTGGACGTTAAATCGAGTCGATATCCATCCGAAGAAATTTTCATTAATGGGGGCGACGGGGACGGGGGAGGGAAGATATATATACATATATATATATATATATATATATATACATATAAATGATACGCCAAAGGATTGAATTTAGAATGGGGGTAACACTCGCACAAGTGGTGGGACTAAATTCGCGACGCGACCGTCATCCCAAAGGCCTGTTCGCACTACTGCAACCTCGTCCCTACTACTACTCGCCTCGAGGTGGTTTCTTCGCTCGGCCGAAGAGCGCGAATACAACGGGCGCGTAAATGCCACATTTGAAAGACTGACTGAGGGCTGGCTTTGCGGCTCGGGGGATGCCAGTCGTGTCGGGATGCAGTTTCTCCCTTCCACTAAAGCGCACTTTTTTTTTTTCCCACGCACACCAGTATACAACTGGCTGGCAACGGCAGCAGAGTTCCTGTGTAAAACACCCGCACGCGGAACGACCACGACGCGTCCCTCGATCGCCTTTAGCCCCTGTGTGCCTGTGCTAGCTCATTGTTAAACTCATAGTAGCACAGGGCGCGCGGCACGCACGCATACACAGTCACTGCGTATGGTGGAACGCTAATGGCGCTTTTCCACCACCACTGGACCTATCTGACGTCAAACTAAATTAGACGAACGGCGAATCGCGGAGCCGGACGGTAAACAAACAGTTGTGCATTCAAAAAGACACCGCCTTTTTTAAGGGGCGTTAAAAATTGTCGCACTTCCTTTTGAATTTACACTTGTTTCGTGTCAAAGAATACCGTTGATTAAATTGATAACAAAAACAAAAAAAACAAAAAAAATTATTCAAGTTTATTGACATAATTTTTTTTTCTTCAAATTTCCAAACTTTTTTGTTCTCTTTAAAACCGAAAAAGTCAAAAATAAAATAGATAAAGAAAATCATGTAGGAAAAATGTTCGTTATCCAAGCAGTGTCAGTGTCAACGATTCGCTGAGAAATATATTAAAAACGGAGAGGAGTCACGTTAACTTTAATAATGTGAGAAAAAAGCGTAGAGGAAAGCCGAGTTCCACGGTAGAGGGCTCAAGGGGCTCGCCGGTGAAGCGAGAGCGAGGGCGGAGGGGTGCCAGGATCTCACAGTGAGATCGCTCGCCGTTCGAGTCCCCAAGATGAGAGAACGACTCTTCGACTGCCGAAACGAATCCTCTCCTATACACACACGTGTGTGTGTGTGTGTGTGTGCGGGCGCCTGTGTGTTATTATCCTTCTTCTTCTTCTTCTCCTCTCGATGCCCTTTTTCATCCTCTCTACATACGAATACACTGACGGCAGCCACCACGCCCAATTCTGTGAAACCTACCCTCTTCATTAAATTATAACATATGTATAATTATTTGACAAAAAAAAATAATTTTTTTTTTTTTTTTTTTTTTTTTTTAACCGCAAGGTGCTTTATTTTTGTTTCTTTTGAATTGGCGCGTTTGGTAAAAATTTGAAAGCTTGCTTCAAATCGAATTCGAGATAAAAAAAAAAAAAAAAAAAAAAAAAACAAAAGAAGGATATCTTGGTCCGATATAGAGATACATACCAAGAGAGGCAGGAGGAAGCAGGTAGAGAAGAAAAAGGAATCTGTCTTTATGTATTGCAAACTACTAGCCTACGTTTTACCCAGTATAACCAATTACAAAGTCTCGCCGGGACTTTTCTTATCGGTTAGAAGAATCGCTAATCTAGTGTGCACGTCAGCGCTGTGCGCATTCACCTTCTTCTCCCTGCTGTGAGCTCTGGGGCTGCATGTGCGTGCGAACCAGTGACGGCACAAAATATTCGTTCGCCCTGGCTGACTTATTAATCAATTAATTAATTTAACCACGGGGAAAAATAATTTTACAATAATTACAAGTTTACGATTAGTACAAGTTTACATAGACCGATCTACCGACAGATTACTTGAAACTACAAAGACATTCGTTGTGGCTGTCCTTTTAATAAAAGCGTACATTTGAAACCGAGAACACGAGCTTGAAAATTTTAGTCGCTGCTCAAGGAGCTAGGTTGAGGCCTGGGACACTAACCGTCGAATATAAGAGGGTCGCAAAGGGGGACTAGTATAGGAATGCGAGGAGAATAGTAAGGTGAATCTCATTCGGCTCACCCTCGCGGCTGAGTCACCTGACCCATCGCTCTACTGTACAATTCCAATTTTTCATCCTCCCAGAAATAAACATAAAATAAACAAAGTATAGTAATAAGTGGGACAAAGACAAGTGCAACCGCGTTGTCAATAAACTGAACAGCAACGCACGAAAAACCAACAAAAGTGTGTTGAAGAGGGAACTTTAAGGAAAGCAAAAGGAGTGTATCGAATGTTTGCTCATCGGCATCCTCCCACAGCAGCAGCAGCAGCGGCCGCAAAGTTGCCGACGCGATGGTTACCTTTTCCCCGCCGCGATATGTCTCAGAGCCACGCCAACCATCCATGACGTTTTATAGCGAGGCTTCGTTGACCGTTATCTCTGATTGTTCGTAAATTAAATGTGGCATGGCTTTGTGTTTGCAAATTCATCGAGAGCTAATTGTTTCATGAAGAAAATAGGGAACTAAAATTTGCCTAGGACAGATTTTTGGAGATTGGTAAACACAAGTGTACAGAGTCCAAATTCAGTAAAGTTGGCCGGAAGCACAGGAAGATTCGCACACATGAAAATTTCATGGTGAAGGAGAAACAAGTTCTAATTGCCGAAGCCGCGTCGGTAAAGTTTATTGGGTGAGGGTTGTTCGTAGCTGCATCTTTGATACGACCATAATTCTCTCTCCATAATCGCTTGTCTAATAAATAACGATCATAGATCTTGAACTCTCTTGAGAATCTTAGTCGACTTGAATCTCTAATTACGTTCGATCTGGTGACGGATAATACTGGTGGACTGGACCACTGAAACGAGAAATTGAGCGAGCTAAAGAATAAAAGTGTGCCAGCAGTAGGGAGTATTGTGTCTGCTTTCGTAGGCCATTGACCGCTGTGCGACAGGTCCTCTTCTCTGCCAAGTACCTTCCTTTTTATCTATGCTACTCTGTCTATGTCTATGATATGTAGTTGCTCGACGATTCTCTGCCTGTGTACAATACATTTCAACTTACAGTAATCAACCTACAGGTGAGCGTTAAAAAATCCGTTTGTTGAACGGCAATGTGTAATAATTATAAATAATCAGTAACAAATTGGAGATACCACTGTGAGTGATAAATTCATTATTCCCAAATGTGTCTGATTTTTTTAGGTATAGATGTTAGAAAAAAAGAGCGCGGACCGGTCGCAATAAAAAATAAATAAGGGAAATAATAGCGAGCGGCGCAGAGGAGTGGCGGAAAGAGCTAGTCATAGCGGGCAGGAATTAAAAGAAACGCAACTACATAACGAGGCCAGCAACCCTATGAAAGGGCGTGGGCTTATCTGCGTTAGAAGGAGCGTTAGTTTTTTTTTTTTTTTTTTTTTTTTTTTTTTTTTTTTTTTTTTTTTTTTGAGGGGAACGCCAACCCGCAAACCGGTCCCTCGATCGAGTGGAATGTAGGACCCGCGATGTTGCCACACGCGTGCACAACATGTGTTCCCAAAACTGCATCGGCGCACACGCATGGGGGCTCTTGGCATAAGTATATTCTGAAAATTCTATTCTTTAACCCACTCTCGAAAAATAGGGCTAGAACATAATTATGCTCGACTTTATCACATTTTTTAAACTTTCGTCATCTTCCTCAAGAGTTTATTTATTTAACTGAAGATAACGTAATGGCGAAAGGAATGAGTAAAAACAATTCTTGAGTCATTGTCCGAAATTATTAACGAAAATAACAAGTGACTGTGACGTTTTATCTGCTGAAAAATTTCAAAGTTTCGACAAAGTTTTGGCCCACTTTCGTCCTATCCGACACCGAGATCCCGCAGTGCATAATGTCATAGTTACAAGTACCGGTGCCCCTATCTCTTTACGGATGTACGAACGCGCACACAGGAGAGAGTATAACGCCTGTCCTCCATTCGAGATTAAAGTCCCCTACATTAAATGCAAGATTGTGTTTATATCCATTGTAGAATAAAGAAAATCCAAGTTTTAACCAGCCTTGCATGCCGAAACGAAAATCGATATTACTCGTCAAGGTTGGTGAGGTTCCGAACATCCTCGAGTGGTTTTCGTACGACGACAAAATTATCCCAATTTGAAATGCCTCCCTCGCCTTTTCGCGGAACGCTCATAGTTCATGAAACTATGAGGGTTACGCAAAACCGATAACAACACGATCGGAACAATAAAAAGGAAAAAGTACTTGGTCGCAAAAGAAAAGTGTTATCGTTCGATCGATTTTAGTTTTGTTTATTATTGGCCTGCTATGTATATGATTATATCATTGGCTAGATCGTCGAACGGATAAGCCGGTCTCGCGGTGGCCTATCATACACCGGTGAATATTAGTTCGCAGTGAGAATAAAAAAGGGTCCAGAGGACAAAAGTATGGATAACAACAGGTGTTGCTGCGGCGTTAATTGTCCGGTACAAGGTATACGTTGGGCCGGTTAGGCAAGATAGCCCGGTTAGCGAATTGAAAAAAGCCTTTCAGTGCACAAGAGTACGTGAAAGAAAAAGGCAGGGCAACGAATGAACGAAGAATCAGGACAGCGTAAAAAATCGGGGGAAAGATAGAAAAGGGCGAAAAATAAAAATAAAGAGCGATAGAAAAGCGATGCCGACCTTGACGAGTAGGGGTGTACACGCGGACGATGCTCTCGCTCGTGGAAAAGAGAATGCGACGACGCTGCACTCTCGTGGCCCTTGTGTATTCTTGCACAGTCTAGCAGCGAACGCTGTCCTAGGCCGTGATGCATTGGGCGGCGTTCATCCACACACGCACACGTGGAAAGAAGGCAAATGACTTTCGAAGTACGCAAGAGAGACATCGAAAGAATGAGGAAGAGACCGAGGGAGGGCCTCTTTCGTGCAGCTGTGCTCGAAATGCCCTCCTCCCGCGTCGCGCCATATCTATCAATACTGTTATTTCCATAGGGAAATCAGTAAGTACGAAAAAACGGGATAAAAAATTTAAAAGAGCAGGGCTGAAATTTTTTTATTTACTGGGCAGTGGAGAGGCCAGTTGAGTGATGATTTTTAATTTTTAACGTGGGTAAAAAGTAAGTTTGACGAGAATAAAGTAAAAGACAGTATTTATTTAATTAGAACAATTATTAGTCATATCGGCTACGTTCTTTTGATTTTCGGTACCTTTCTGTTACGATTTCTATTCTTAACGTTGCTAACTTCGTAGAAGTTACTACCAATCTTCTTTCTCTTGAGTGCCCGCTCGAGCTGCCGTCGTTGTTTGCTCGTTAGCTTCTCCGATCGGGCCTTTTCAACCAGTTTTTTGTTTACATTTTCCATTGGAGAAACGGCGAATGTACCGCTAGAGGAAACGGCCAATTTCGAGGACCTCTTACCTCCCCCGTCATCGTTGTCGTCGCTGTCGCTGGAATAATAATCGAAATCTTCCGTACCTTCGTACGCGCTCTGCATGAGATTATCTTTTATCGGCTGATGAGCGGTTATTCCCTCTTCCTCCTCCCCGTTAATCCCCGTTTCATTATTTTTTATAATCTCATCATCATCATCATCATCATCATCGTCGGCGTCGTCGTCATCTTCTTCCTCCTCCGAATGCGGAGGTGAGTCCGTCTGCGAGGTAGCTATAGAGTCATTAAAACTTGTCTTTGTTACAAATTTATCGTTGGCAGTGTCCTCTCCCGAGTACGACAAAGCTACGCGAATTTTTCTAAAGTCTTGAACGATACCGATTTTTCCCTCCGATTTTTTTTTGTTCATCATCGATTCGTTCACTGGATTTTCCGTTTTTTCATCGTTCGCCTCGGCTACTTGTACGTCGCTGGGTTGAGCGGCTTGCTTGCTCAGAGGATCTTCGAAACCCTTGGGAGGAACGAAGAACGGCAATTTTCCTCGCTGCCAATCGTTGAGTACCATACGAGCTACCTGACTTATATCGGGCTCTCCCTGCTTGAGCAACTTTCCAGAACGACGTGCATATTTTTCCAAAAAATCCGTGTGATCTTGCCAATCGTCGACCTTGTAGGTTTTCTTTATGTATTCGTGTTTGACTCGTCCAAGTACCGTTTCAACGTAATCCTCGGGATTATTGATAAGTTCGACTCTGACGACTCCTTTTAGTACCTTTTCCGTGTCTGTTTCAGCAGAGGGATAAACGACACCCGGACAGTCGATAAGGTAGATCCGACGCATCAGTGTTATGTACTGCCAGACTTTTGTCTCACCGGCTATCGGTGCAACTTTGCACACTTTCTTTGACCTTAGAGTATTTATTATCGAACTCTTGCCGGTATTAGGATAACCGATGAATCCAACGCTTATCTGCTTCTTGTCGACGTGAAGCTTGGCAAATTGACGCAGCAAGTTTATCAGCGAACCTTTGCCGAATGGATGAGTAAGGGAGGCATGGAAAGCAACCGTAGGATATTCCGCGCTGAGAATAGCGACCCATCGCTGCGTCACCCAAGTTGGCACTAGATCCACCTTGTTAAGAACGAATATAAGATGCTTGTGAGGTTTGTCGGTCTTTAGATACTTCTCGACTGGCGGCGAACGCGTTCCCATCGGATCTCTGGCATCCAATATCTGAAGTACAACGTCCGACGAGTCGATTACTTTATACAACTCGTTCCATATTCTTCGACTCTGGCCGGCAGCCATTACCCAGTCTCTCTGAGCGTCACGAATTCCCTCGTCGAGACGAACGAGATCCAAATCTTTAGTGTCTTTTTCCTTGTCATAAAGAACCTCTCTCTCTTTGACGAGGTTATGCAATTCGTCGTAAGAGGATACCACAATATTCGGCCGTTTCCGAACTTTTTTTGGACCAAAAACACTCTCAAAGCTCTCCGTGTCTAGCAAGTGGCAGCGCGCGTTGGCAGCTTTCTGCTGCAACAGAGTCACCGGCAATTGTGACGGTTTCATCACCACTCGATAGGGATTCTTCATAACTGCGCCAAGCTCGCTTTGAAATTTTTGCAACGAATTTTGCGATATCACTCGCGAATTTCCGAACCACCTTTGAGATGGCTCGACTCTCGTCATGGTTCCGGATGGTTGCCATCCTTGAAACGGTGCAGGAGTTAATATCTTTCCGACCTTGTTTCTTTTGGCTTTCTGACAACGATACATCTGTAGCCTCTTTATCGTTCCCTTTGTTCTCACTTTTGCTACACCCTTCAATCCCTCTGTTGGTCGCTCCGGATTCATACTGTGTCCAGAGCAATTGAAGCCCTCTTTGCGAGGGCGTTTTGTTGCTGCACTCGTCTTGGGCATTTTTTCCTGAAAATTAAATAGGAAAGCGAACATCAAATTTTCATATGTGCTAAATACTTTTATATGTTACGAAGCCACTTGGTATATTTATCCATTCTTTTTTTATAACGAATAATCGATGTATTTATGATACCTTGATGTTATTCACAATGATACTTCCACTTGACAATTAACTTGTTAATTATGCGATGAAACTACGTGTGCTCGTCCTCAGATTTCTTTGAGGTTAAGACATTCGGTCAGAAAAAATTCTTCAGGCGGATTGATAGTCGAGTCGAGTCGAGGAAGTGGCCAGCCAATGTAGCCAACCGAACCAACGGCGCGACACAAATTCAAGCTTGCCGTCACTTGTCCTAAATCTCATAATCTCGAACGCACCAAACGTCCGAAATTCATTCATCCGATGTAACGTTTACCCGAAATTGTAATCTACCGAAAAAGTTCATTCCTCCGAATCTCCAAGATGACGAAACAATAGGTCTGTTCGTTTACAGAGTAAACTGGAGCAGAGGGCTCTATTTTACGTGGGATGTATATCTATACTTATTGAATATATAGATATACCTTCCACGTAAAATTGAGCGCTCTGTTCCAGCTCTACTATCGTAACGAACACATCTATTATCTTGTCGACTTGCCACAATCCGAAACATCGATTGCCCGAAATCCATTCGCTCGACGTCTCATTTGCCCGAAAATCTCTTTTACCATCGTAGAGCTCGTGTGATGATGCCGATCCGACTCCGATAATCGATGAGTTAGAGTTCTAAAATTTTTACTACGTTCGTCTCGCCGTAAGATCGCTTATTTGAGAAGATCCCGAACGTACGGTAATGCTGTCTTAACGTAAGTCATGCCAAATGTCAATTGTCGCAACAATTTAACATATCGTACGTTAAGATATATATGTATTAGCATACATACGGGATTCTACCCCGGAAGAAGTTATCTTATCTTGTACATAACGTCCTCAAACTGTCCGACCATGTCCACGATTTTCCAATTAGAATTGTAGGTTTCACAAAAAAAGAAGAAAAAAAAATTTCTTCTCTCTCTCTCTCTCAAAAAAAAAAAAAAAAAAAAAAAAAAAAAAAGAAAAGCAAAGCTAAAACATCGCACAAGTCGCTTTCACACATGGCGAAAGCATCATTAACAAATATGTTTTGAAGCAATATATTGCTTCACAAACAACAAACAAACAAAAATGTTTTGTATTATTCGCGATCTTACGGCAAGGCGACTATGGTAAAAAAGTTAGAACTTTCACGTCATCAATCACGAGCTCTACGATGGTAAAAGAGATTTTCGGGCAAATGAGATGTTGGGTTAATGGATTTCGGGCAATCGATGTTTCGGTATATTAAATATATTAAATCGTCGGGATTATGGCAAGTCGGCAAAATAATATTTCGTCATTTTGAACATTCGGTGTTCTAGTCCTTCGGTAGATTATAATTTCGAATAAGGGCTACATCGGATGAATGAATTTCGGGCGTTTGGAGAGTTCGGGTTTATAAGATTTCGGCAAGTCAAAATTCATTCGAGTAAAACTCTCTGCCGATTGGCTGTAGTGACCACTCAGTTTACCGCCCATCGATCTTGATGTTAATTAACACACGAATAATCCATCTCTCCTGAATTTTACATCGCAATAACGTACTATTTGCAACGTTATTCATACATTATATCGAAACGATTAAGTAATAAAACGAGAAAAAGCCACATTTATTGACGGTGGTGAAGAATCGCGCCAAAAATCGTGGCTTATATCAATTGGCGTGAGCGTGAGCGGGAGCGAGAGCGGGATTGCTAATCAGTAATCGCGCATAATCTGAGCGCTCATAGCCTTTTTTACGACACGTTAAATATGTTTTTCGTTACGCGTATCGAAGAAGTAATGGATTGGCGAAAATTCTGATCGATTGAATTTTCGTCTTGAAGCCCGAAAATTAATCATACTGGTAAGTGAATTTACTTACCAACTATTCCACGTTCTCTCACGAGTTGTCTGCGTCCATCTGCACGTATCGTTCATTCACCTCTCTTCAATGACAATTTTCATTTTCGCCAACGAAATGAATTTTTTTTTTTGTCTGTTTCTCAGCCATGTCGGAAATAGGTATACGGCAAACTCCGGAGCGCAAAGTTCTCGGCGATTTGGGCAACACGAAAGGAGAGCCTGTTTCGCCGACGGCTAATCTGAGGCTACTAACTTCGCTGGCATCTAATCTCGTGAGTGCGGTGGACTGTGGCGGCCAGACCAAGAAAGCTTCCAAAGCTAATCGTACTCCGATCGCCGTGAGCAGCGATGGTTCTAAGCTTCTGCCTCGAAAACAAAAGTCACTTGGACTCTTGTGTGACAAGTGAGTAAGAAAAAGAAAGTAAAAAAAAAAAAAAAAATTTTCTTTTATGAGAATCAGTTTTTATTGCAGGTTTCTGAGTTTGTATCCTCTGGTAGAGCCGGAGGGTTCCGTGCCCCGGGTCATATCTCTGGATGGCACTGCTAAAGCACTCGGTACCGAAAAGCGCAGGATATATGACATTATAAACGTACTTGAGAGTCTTGAAATGGCTACAAAGGCTGGAAAAAATCGCTATCTCTGGCACGGCCTGAACAGCCTGGTTACCACACTGATAAAGTTCAAATCTTTGGCCATAAAGATGGGACTGAGGGAGCAGATACAGGAAATTCAAAG
Source organism: Amblyjoppa proteus (assembly GCA_963922035.1). NCBI lineage: Eukaryota > Metazoa > Arthropoda > Insecta > Hymenoptera > Ichneumonidae > Amblyjoppa > Amblyjoppa proteus. The sequence continues at coordinate 28,772,706 of OY998232.1, forward strand.
AATCAACAAAGCATACACAGGTGATAATTCCGAGGATTATCCCAGCGCTTTGTCCGATAATTCTATGGTCTTTGATGATATTGACGAAGAGCCAGGCAGCGACGCCACCATCAAAGAGGACAAGAGTCTCGGTGCCATGTGCCAGAAGTTTGTCATGCTCTTTCTCATTTCCCTAAAGGTATTTATATCCGTATATATAAAGATATACTTTATTTTGCCAAGTTAATCTTTGATAATTTCAGAATGGTGTAATAAATTTGGACATTGCTGCAAAAGTACTCATAACAGATATCGACAATCGTGCAGCTGGGAATGCCGATGGTTCCGCCGGTTCGCGTTTCAAAACGAAAGTTCGGCGATTGTACGATATCGCTAATGTTTTGACTGCCATTGGGCTGATTAAGAAGGTTTACATGTACGACAGAACTATAAGAAAACCGGTATTCAAGTATATCGGACCCGACGTAGAGTACGTGGATTTGGACAGAGGTGATTTAAAAAAAAAAAAAGAAAGCTCGAATGAAATAAAGAAACAGCGTTTTTGTTTGATCTGCATTAAAATAATTCCGTACTGGATTACAGAAACCCCGGGGCGGGAACACTACAGTTCTATGACCGGTATGATGACTCCGAGTAAAACATGCGGTATCAGCGAATTAAGAAATTCTACATCGAGCTGCACAGTGACCACTACTACAACGAGATTCAAAGGTTTCTCCGACGCTTCGAGCGACACTCCGGTGACCGACAAGAGAAAACCTCGCAAACGAAAACTCTTCGTCGGAGATAACTCCTTCTCTCGTACTCACAGCTCATCGTGTCTCGATTGCAAGAGTCGATCACTCGAGCGTTTGGACGACTCGATTCTCCGCGTAGCCGAGATGGAACTCCAGAAATTAAACTCCAGCGAGGAAACGAAGCCCAAAGTTTGCACGAAACTTTTCTCAAGATACAATTCGGACACGTGTATCGCGGGCGGAAATATCTTATCGGGAGATGACAGTTTTCTCACTATTAATTCGCGAAATCAGACTGCTCATTCGATTGGGAACGTGCCATTTATAATTGTGAGTAAAGAAAACGTTGTTACGAGTTGCGTTAACGAGAGTCCAAGGACGTGGCAACAGATCAGCGCCCCCATCAGAGCTCCCTTGCAAATATCAACATCGAATCCGATACGAACTTCGACGACGAAGCTCGTACCTACAACGAGTCTCACCGTGCCGTCTTTTAAAACAATCGTTCCTAGAAAGCTCATCACCGCGAACGGCAACGACAACGAGTCGTCGAACGAGGCTAGAAAATTTGCCCGCGTAACCCATTACAGAATCGACCCTCAAGCCAAGACCCCGAAGATAATAAGTCTGACGAATTTCGATCCGAAAAAATTAATACCGATAAAACGTAGCGATCTCAGGATATCGCTGACGCCCGTAAATCCAATACTTTTCGATAACAATACGCGATCGCCGGGTTTTGCAATATTGACGAGAATACCGGCGCCCATAGTATCGCCCGGTGATACGTTCAAAGCAGTCAAAGTTGGCAATACGCTGCAGCTAGTCCCGATTAAAAATGATGCACCAACGCTCAATTTTGACAATCATGAGATTAATAACGGCAATACCGTGAACGGAAGTTAACGCTGGTGATTTTATTATATACTTAAATAATTGGGTAGTATTATATTCATACACGCACGCGCGCACACACACACGCACGCACACACGCACACACACACGCGCGCGCACGCACACACACACACACACACACACACACACACACACACACACACACCGATTCATCTCTCCATCGAGAAAGTTTTGAAATTGCGATTTGAGTTCGGCGCGGGGGAGGGGGGAATCAAGCGTTATCCTTACTGCGATCGAAAATAATGCTGCGAAAGCGTTAATCATTTATCTATCATTGGTCGCAAAATTTATTATTGATAGAAAACAAAAAATATTTACATACATATATCGACAATGAATCGATAAATTAATGTGACCTCACAGGTCGAAACTGTTACACATTATTTGGATTTAAAAAAATCAATATTTATTTACTGATATTCTTGCCTTGATCGATCTATATTTTTATACGAGCTTTAAAAACGGTCTTACATCGAGGGAAATGGGATGCTTCTACTCGTTTATTCGACTTTGGTATGCCGAAGAATTTGCGATATTTCATCGATTGGGAATCGGTGAATTTGCAGTGTGCAAAAGAGCGGCGAAAAGTCGGACAGATGGCTGACGGCACTATATTTAGTGGTTGACTCAGTGGTCTACGGATTTGAAGCGATAAATATTTCCGATGGAATCTAACGTGTGTGCGTGCGTGTACCGCTAATCGGATGTGCGAGCGAGGGAAATATGTTGAATCTATAGTGAGAGGTAAGTATGATTTTTCGTCGAGATGCAACTGTTTGGTTGTGTGTAATCATTTAAATTGACACTGCAGAGTACGCCCACGATCGAAACTGTATCGGACAATTATAACTCGACCCATATTTCCACCAACTCGGCATTATTTAAAGAATTGGCGTCTCGGACCTTGGAATCCGAGACCTGCAACGCCTTTACGTGGTAGTCAGTTGTAACGTCAGCTGCCGTTTGTACATCCTGTCTAATCGGGGATGATGATTCTATTCATAATATACTTTATTATAGCTCGCTCGCTCAACGCAGCATTCCAAGAGTCTGAGTAGACATCCTTCGTGTTTATATCGAAGGCGTAAGGGCTACTTCCCCTCTCGAGATCAATGACGGTCAAACTTTATTCCAACTATCGGCGTCGAGATGCTCTCGGGGCCTCGAAATCTCTCGTGTCCCTAAAGGTTCGAGCACGAATAAGCCTGTCTGCACGTTACAGTTTGCACGGACAAGCCTCGCTAATATTAGATCTCGAAAATTGTTGGAAAATGAGGGAGTTCGTTTTACCCAGTTGGAATAGGAGCTCCCGAGGCGTGGGCCGGATTTTTATGTGCGTTTCCCGTCTCACGGAGGGTATAAGAGAGCCACGGAACGAGCCTCGCTACTTCAGTCAAACTCGATCCACGACAGGATATATTTCTCACTAAACAAGAAATGGCTCTTGAACGTCAAGTCCGCGCCAAGGTACTCAACAAAATAATCTTGTGCACAAATTCGATAAATATTTTTCCAAGTGTTATCTCTGTAAAGATCTTCGATACAAGTGTCACGATGCGAAATAAAAATGTCATTCGAGGATCAAGGGTTCATTGAAAAAAAAATCTTTTATTCTTTATCTCGGTAATATATAAATAAAAAAATTGCATCGAAAATTTTTGTTCGTTACGGTGTTCTGACAATGGAAAAATATCCACCGACCCGAGTATAAAATATTGTACGAGGTTTATCATCTTTTGGTTTGATTTTGAATTTTAAAATTGAACTCGTACATTTATTTTAATATTCGGACTCGGAGATCTTTTAACATGATGATAACACCATTACGAACAATTGATCGTTGGGGGATTTTCGAAGTAATTTTCGTTTATTACGAAGACGAAAAATAAAATTGTTTTATTCGTTGCTTGTTTTTTTTTCCCCTTATATCGATGAAAACCCACTTTAAACGAAAGATATTTGAAAAAAAAAAAAAAAAAAAAAAAAAAAAAAAAAAAATGAATTGTGGAAATCATATAAATGACCGTGATCTAATTTTATCAACGATGATGTTGCATGATCACAGCTCGCCGGCAAGCGCGATCCCCAGCAAGAGAAGGAAGCTCAAGATTGGATCGAAGCCGTTCTCGGCAAGAAATTCCCGGTTGGTGAAGCATTCGAAGATGTGATCCGTGACGGACAGGTACTCTGCGCCCTGATGAACAAGATCGCTCCGGGATCTGTTCCTAAGATCAACACGAGCGGCGGACAGTTCAAGATGATGGAGAACATCAACATGTGAGTTAAATCTTATTCAATGTTCGATAAAGCCATCACTTTAATCCAATGTCTTTAAAGTCTGTTGAACGAATCGATATTTTAAGGTTCCAGAAGGCAATGAAAGAATACGGCGTCCACGACACGGATGTATTTCAAACGGTCGATCTTTGGGAGAAAAAGGATATAGCACAAGTTGTGACGACGCTCTTCTCCCTAGGACGAACGGTGAGAAGTCGCGGTTCGTTTATTATAACTATTAATTATTAAATGTGCTTTTTTGTACTGTGTACAGACATACAAACACCCAGAATGGACAGGACCATGGCTTGGACCAAAGCCCTCCGACGAGTGCAAACGTGACTTCACCGAGGAACAACTCCGCGCCGGAGAGGGTATGATCGGTCTCCAAGCTGGTTCAAACAAGGGAGCGACCCAGGCTGGTCAGAGCATCGGCGCTACTCGCAAGATTCTTCTCGGAAAGTAAACTCTTTCCGAGCAAACCATCAGCTTTATGCCCCTTTGTCTCTCCGTATTTATTTATTTTGCCTCTTTTGTAACTGAATAATATAATGATAAATAGTACGTTATTCTTCATGCGAGTTTGTTATTTCTATTGATAGTTACTTTTAGTTATCGTGCCGAGCATAAACTCTATTTTAGTATATAGCATGTTTTATCTTCTTTCAGTGTTTTTTTTTTAGAATGTAGGTCAAACGTGTAGGCGAATGATGGTAATAATTTTTTTGTTGTATAAGAAAAAATCCCGAGAAGAAAAAAAAATACTAATAATGATAAATACAATGTGGATTTTTCGAGAATAGAGTAGCTGATTACGGGAATACGAGCGATGAACGATATGCCAAGGGTCAGTATTTCAGTGAGGATCCACTCCATGACTACCGACGACCTTGAAATTATTAATAGAGTCATTCTTCAGAACTTTTAGTTCAGCGCGTTTTCTAAAGTGTTCGACGCTCGAAATTTCATTCTCGCGCGCGCGCGCGCGCGTGTGTGTGTGTGTGCGTGCGTGCGTGTGTGTGTGTGTGTGTGTGTGTGTGTGTGTGTGATTTTTCTCACACCCTTGAGTTTCGAAACATCGTTGGAAATTGTCTTGACCAAGTGTCACCGCACTGACGACGACTGAGCCAACGAGTCATTTCGGGCGTGTATTTTAAGTTCGAAACGTTTACATTTCCCAAAATTTCGGACGATGCTCGCGGAGCGAATGAGATAATTACGCGAATCGTTGGCTTCCCCAACGGTATGGAAAGTCTTTTGGGTACGGGAATAGAAAACTTTCCGCGCGGACGTAGATGTAGAACTTGGGAACGTCGTTCCATGTAGCCACCTATGCGTGGGTGACGACAATAGGTTGTGTGTTATCCATTGCCACATGCCCGACAAACGCTACGTCCACGTCGACATCCGTTAAACTATTTTTAGAATCTCTCTAGTTCTCATATATGTATAAGACAAATGATATATTACACCGAGTTATTAACTTTTTAATTACAATAGCCATTTCTATATGGTACATCGTTGTACGATACATGATCTTTTATGCATTTTTTTACTGTAGAGTTTGGGAGATACAATATATATTTGGCTATTTGTAGCCCTGCGACTCACTTTCGATTGCTTAAATTTCGATAAGTAGTTGCGGAAAAGCACTTTATCCTTGTGACGAAAATATTTTGAGGCAATCTGTTCGGTGTCTAAAATTTCCATGTCTCTGAATCACTTGGTATTATTTTCATCTCGTTATGAAATAATTTCCGTCTTATTCAAAATTAACGATGACGCTGTCGGTGAAACTATTTTTATTATGCGCTGAATATCTTCTGAATTGGATACAATTCAGAAAATATTCAGCGTGTATATTAATATAATAAAGGGTTCACGTCTGTTTTGCATTGTCACCAATTATCGTTGCGCTCCCGTGAAACTGCCATGCGACGACCACGTTCTCTCGGCGTTTAACGCGAATGTTACAGTTATTTAAAGACACTTTGGCATAATTCTTGACACATTATATACTTTGTCGGACAATTTTGTTAATTCGTCGCGTGTAAGGAGGAAAACAACGAGTTAGCTCATTACTTCGGCGAGACTGATCTTTATCAATAAATTAAAGCCTGTTTCGTCATAATTATGCCAATTGAATTAACACTTTTCCGGCCGTCAATAGATATATTTGAAATTTATCAGAAAATGTAAAAGAGGGGAGTTCGACCGCGCCAAAAGACCATATCGCGCGAACCCGATGTTGGTAACTTAACTGTTGGTAAAGGCTCCCCAGTGGATAAACACGAGCGCGATATTTTCTTCTTACAGGGTCTCCTAACTTACCAGAATAAAGTAACCGTACAAACAATTTTCATATAGGTAAAACATAACGTGACGTGAATAAACAATTTACTTTAAAGTTTATCTTCGAAACAACAAAAAATTTGTTACATACAAACCGAACGTTCCTTGTCGACAAAGTGTTGACTCGATTATTTTTTCTAATTCCACAAGCTTTTTTTTTTTTTTTTTTTTTTTTTTTTTTTTTTTTCAAGTGGACGAAGCAAAAACAAAAATATAAAAGTATCGAACGTTTGTGAGAAGGAAAAATTTATTTTAAACGTGAGATATTTTTGGTAAAATGTTTTAATGAAAATTAAAAAGCGGGTAACGTACTATATACGAGAAAACCGTGGGGCACGTCCAAGAACGATAGACTGGCGGTAGAGCTTTCGATAATGTTTATTATAATACGCGTCATCCGTAGGACGGTGTGCCGATGTCGCATCTTCCGCGAATGACTCATAGGCTTCTCGCAGCGATTTATAGGTGTGGTTACCATGTCGTTTCTCTCTGCCAAGATCCTTACTCGCTTATTTTCGTACTTATGCCATCGCGATCGCCCACGCTACCCTCGTCTGTGGTTGATGAAAAATTAAACGTGCGTGTGTGACAGAGTCGTTGGGCGTTTGTAACGGTGCGAGGAGCTTTTCTCGTTGAGGATTAGAAACATAAGAAAGTAATTCACTCGTCATAGTGATGGAAGACGAGTTTAGAATCTCGAGATTATCATATGTGACAAGGGGTGCGTGCGTGCGTGCGTGCGTGCGTGCGTGCGTGCGTGCGTGCGTGCGTGCGTGCGTGCGTGCGTGCGTGCGAAATTTCTGAATTACGTATTTGTGTATGTTGTACAAATGATCGAAGAAATATTAAAGAAAATACTGTATCAACGATTTACAGCTAGATCGGTTGCGATTCGAGGGAACACGAGCCATTCGGATCTCTGTACGAGGAAACAATTTTAGAGTACCTACATGTAAAAATTAGTTGGAACAAACCATGCGATTCTTCGTCATAAAATCTACGAAATGTGTGAAAAATGTTTTTGGCCAATCATACGGTCGACGATAAAGCACTACGCTGCTTAAATCGTCCTTCTATTAAAAATGGAATTATAGACGCGCCGATCGCCCTCCTTCTATAAAACCGTCTTTCATTTCTTAATTTCTCGACTGTCTTCGTTGTGGTAATCCTTTTTTTTTTTTTGCACCTCACCTCTGAAACATCTCCCGGAACAAAGACTCGTGAAAAATAGGACGTGCTTTAACGAGATGATCCTTTCAAGAACTTCCAGGGTTCCACTTCTTTCGGGCTGATAGGCGTGCTAATAGAGAACGTAAAATATGGGTTAGCAGAGCGGCTCGGGAGGGTAATCGGCGTCATATCCGAGAGGAGTTACCGAAACTTTATTCCCCGTCTGTGTGCGTGTGTGTGTGTGTGTGTGTGTGTGTGTATTACCGAGGACGGTGGCAGAGTCGTTTAGCTAAATATAAGATCATCGTACTCTTCGTCTCCCTTACTCCAATATTCCTACGATGTTAGTGCCTCTGCCCGAGGGTAATCGACGATGACCAAAAATTTTGGAGCAAGTTATTAACGAGGGCGGTTGATTGCGAAGGTAACGTTGGGACATCTACAGGCATTTGGTGCTTTTCATAAAAATCCGAGAACAAAAAATTAATAACACACGGCAAAAAAATGTTGCTTATTTAAAAAAAAAAAAAAAAAAAAAAAAAAAAAAAACATTTCGCGTCCACAGAGCGGTGCGTAATCTTTGGTTTTTCTTATCCAGGTAGATGTATTTTTAACAACGTAAAAAATTGTGACCGTTCGTGGACAATAAATATATTTTAAATGTATAAACTCTTTGTTCAGAGAACACGACAGGGTTTCCTATTTTATTTCAAAACTTTTGTCGTACAATTTGTATCACATTTTTGCTTCCCCTCATAATTCTTCGTCTTCGGCATCGTGTAGCTTCAACTGAGTCACCGCCGCGCACTGCCTGTGCAAGTGTCTCGAGGGCGTCTACTAGTCACATCCTAAATTTGGTTACCTTAGAAACGGGATTGTATTACGCGCGTGGGATATTCTAATATTTCGTCGACGCCAGCGGTAGCGAACGTTTATCTCGGAGTCCGTCGACGAACGCCTGAGCGAGAGGGTAAACACACATACACACACCCAGGCAGAGAGAGAGAGAGAGAGCGAGAGAAAAGGCACTAGCATAAGTGTTGAAGAAGTAGGCCAATCTATGAGTTAAGATTCCGAGATACGCTAGAGGCTGCGTTGAAACGACTTTGAGACTTGTAAAAAAAAAAAAAAAAAAAACTTTAATTTTCCTGCCGTTAACGACTTGCGCGATTTTCGGAGTATAAACGTACACACTATATGTGTAGGTACCTATATAAATAATTAACTCGCTCTCAGATATAATAAAATTGTCGTTGGTATGTTAACCCCACTCTCCCCTTGTCACTTATAAAGTGAAACTATAACAACTGTTTCTCTCCGTGGCAATGTTCATTTAACATTATTTCAATGTTACCGGAAACTTTAGACTTTTGGCGCGGAAAGTGTTAATCTTCCTCGACAATTTCCCAATATCAATTTAGCAACCTCAACATCATCCAATTATATTTGAAATTATCTACAATCACCGAATTACTGTCCAAGATCGAACCTTTAACAACCAAACGCACGGGTGATCCGTTGGCTAATTATAAATTTGAATGCAACGTAGCAAGAGGATCACCCCGCCGCCACCCAATTACATCAATGAAAGTTGCGTAGCTAATTTTGTTCGCGGTAAAATAAACGTCTGCGGAAGATAATTGTTTATGTGTTCGATGGAGTTTCCGGTTTAAAATAGTTGCCATGCTGACGATGGATAAGGAGGAGTCATTCACCCTGGCAGGTTCATGAGTGCCGTGACCCGATGTTATAGCTCGCGGCTCGTTAACGCATAAATATCTGCGAGTCGAGAGAAAGTCAAAATTTCGTTAATTCGTCAACTCATCTTCAGTGTGGCAAGCAATACGCCGAAAATCCCCTTCTCCGAGCAACAAGACGCGCATAGTTTTTATTATTTCTAGTATGGTGGAAGGGTTAACTTTCCGATGACCTGTCGTTACGGCCGCGAGCACCGGATCGTTCCATAGTCAAAAGCGTCCACTTTTATCGTCACTCTAGTGCTGCTGTATGCGCCAGACTCATATTGCCTCGTCGAAATGCCCCGCAATCGTAATTTTTGCTGAAATTTCGTTTCTATTCTAGCAATAATTACGACGAGCTACTCTACAAGAGGACTAACAATAAGTACACACCGAACTCCTCAGGGACTAGCGTAGGACAATATTGTCACCCCCGCTGCGAAATCGTTGGATTGGGTTGTTGGATCCACCAATTGTAACGAACCCTCGCCATTCGTCCCGGTTCTCCCGTTCTGTTTCTCTTCCCAGAGGAATTTCCATCGTGTGAAGATTAATTCCTACGAGTCGACTACTAAAACTCAGCTTCTCAACTTTCTCTATTAATATTTATGTGTCGCAGTATCGTCGACACGGTCTGAAACTCGCTAGTTATATATTCAATGATAAAACATTGATTTATTGCACAATTTATATGGCGAACAATTAAGGCAATTCTTGATTGAAGCGTTCGTCGAGTATTATCGAAAATGTTCGACGAAAGAGCGGAGAAAAGAGCAGAGGTGGGGGGGGGGGGGGGCATTTGACAACTGTTGGCTGACTGTATTAATCGTATTAATGTGGGAATGGACTATCCTATAGCGAATGCAGCTACTCTGTTCCCAAACATTCTTCGGCCGTTCGTCACATGCGTAAAACGTACATATTAATACACGTAACTCATATCTGTCTATCTAACCAATATAAAAACAAATCGGACCTATAGTTTGCCGGTGTACGAAAAATATTTCCGTACGTTTTGTTGTTGCTGTTGTTGTTGTTGTTGTTGTTCCCATTTTGCAAGTTTAGTGAGAAATAACAGCGAGAAATAACTGGCCCCCAGCTGTTATTCTTCTTCGGAATATAAGTTAAACCACAGTGGGTATAACACGGATGGACCATTCGTACACTATGATATATAATCCTAGTCACCGGTGATCTGTCCGATTAGGAAGAGATGAGGGGCGGGGGAGAGGCGGGGAGTTTCAAATTCTTAAAGGAGAAATAACTATTGTAACCAATATGTAGCTGACTATTCGTTAAGACACCCGTTATTAGTTAGGTTTGACAAAACACGAACGAACGGACGATCGATGCAAGATCGATCGTCATATAAAAGAGTCTTGACCGGACTTTCAGAGAGTACAGCCGATTGACAGTTCATACTTGAGATCTTTAGCCGTGATTATAGTAATAATATCCGTCCCAAAACCTAATACGAGCGTTATTCTTTCCCACAGTCGTTACACTACACATGTACCTATATCAGAGCTGGACAAAGTACCAAAAAATCTTCAAGTACAAAGTACAAGGTAGCATAAGGACTTTGAAGTATTTCTTAAAAATACCTACTTATATTAGGTATTTCTTAAGTCCTCATAGAGGAATCTATGCAAAAAATGGTAATAAATGAGGAAGCCATGTGCAAATAACTTTGCACATTTTTTCATAATAAACAAATTTCTACATGTCATAAAATTGAAACCGCCAAAATTTATTGCGTCGAATCGCTAATTGAATTTTACGAAGTGGTCCCATCTAGTGGAAACGTGTCGTGCGGTTTGAAAATTAAATTTTTCGACCGCAAGTGACATCATCCAGGGCAAACGTCATTCCGTTCGGAAAGTAAGATTTTTCAAACAAGGAGTAACGTGTACGCAAGAAGCACTTGTACTTGGCACTTGAAATTGTAAGAAAGGTATTGGTGTAATTCAAGTACCAGACAAGGTATCCGGTACTTCAAATACTGCCCAGCTCCGATGTAGGTATATACAATTGAAATGAAAAGTTACCAAGTACACATGCACCTATTCGTGTCGATCCACTGTTTAACTCATTGAGAATATCGTACAAAAGTGGAAATGTAATCTAAAATTTCCCATCTCCGTATGAATCTCACTTCTGCCCGCTCTAAAATTGTCGCGAACATTGCATTATTGAATCGTTCGTTGTCGCTTCTCTGCTTATTCCACTCCAAAATAACGTCGATTTTATTCCGTCGATTGTAACGATGAATTATTTGACAAAAGAATTGTTCGACGTCGGCTACAAAAAAAAAAAAAAAAAAAAAAAAAAAAAAAATGACAAATGACAAATAGTTTGGGCTGTTGAAAATTGTAAAAAGAGTTAAATGAAAAAAGGCTTTGATCGAGCAGTGTCGAATGGATGAGAACAAAAATTCCGTTTCCATGTTGGAAAAAAAAAAAAAAAAAAAAAAAAAAAAAAATTCATATCTATCCATCGGATAGAAATAAAAAGTTTCGGAACAAGCAGGAAGTATCATTGATAGGGAAAAATTTCGGGAGACACTAGAGAGGTGCGACGGCACCGCTTCCAGCTGTGGCATCGCCAGAATCTCCCTCTAAATATAAATTGCTAGCTCGCACGTTCTTCTCTTCCTCGACTTGTTCTTAACGTTCATAGCTATGGAAATTGGAGACGTCAGGACCGGATAAAAGTGCAATGATCCGTCCGACTCTTCGTCTCTTCCTTTTGTGCCCGCGCGACGAGATTACATCTTTATATTTAAAAATACCGGGCAACCTAAGGAATATCTTGTCGTGTAATTCTCGTCGCCTCTTAACCGTACACCGAATAATGTCACTATAACGATAAATTTTGTGCATTATGAAAATTGATCGACAAGGTTAACGCCTTAGCGACTGCGTGGCATATAGAATTATCTGGCTGCATGCGAGGGACAACGCTCTAGAGAAAATAAATGCACTACAGTGCAACGATCTCAGAGTGAGAAACACGTCCGTCGCGAAGGGTCAGCGATACCGGCGTCGCGACGACTTCTCGGCGTCTCTCGACAACTATCCAACTGTCTTGTATTATACAAATGCGTCCGTTATAACTTGGATAATTGAATAAAATTAGGTCTCTTGGTAAAAAATCGTACTCGATAAATATCCCGTAAAGGATAGACCGACTCGGAATACCCCCTCAAACATTGGCTATTGTACGCGTTTTACATTCGATGTAAGACGCATGTACACGAAAAATGTACACTCATACAGGCGGTAAAACCGGAGACCCGAAATAGAACTTTGAGCAAGGAACTATTAATAGTGGATGAGTGCGTGCCGCCTCGCGCGATTGCGCTTCTAATGCTACATAATACCTCGCCCCTCTCTCTCTCTCTCTCTCTCTCTCTCTCTCTCTCTCTCTCTCTCTCTCTCTCTCTCTCCCCCCCCCCCGCCCTCTGCTTGTTTCTTGTCTAGTCAAGGTATAATGTACCTGCTCTTGTCTCTCTCGCGACACGCCCGCGCCGTTGCAGCTTCGTAGATTCCAGCTTTTTTTTTCCTCTCTCGAGCTCCTTTTTTCCTCTTATGAGCTCTTACGAGCGGCAACCCTTCGGCCTCTGGGCCTATTATGTCGTGACATCCGAGTTTGTCTTAAAGATAACTGTATATCATAATATAATTAATGCGAGGTTGTGAAAGATTTTTTAGTATCTCCTCGATGAAGAATCTGTAGCTTAGCCGATGTTCGTTTCCTTGCTCTTCGTCGAGATTCGAACCTCCGAGCTTCTGCCAAGATCGCTTACTTACTTCTCCTCCTATCGGAATCGTCGCGACTAGCTGTTTCATCGTCGTTTTTCCACCCACCGTGTGCCCTTCGCCTTACTGCACACCGCAAGCTATCTTGATGTTGATGCTCTTCGCTCGCTCTCACCCTCTCACCGTTCCCACCTTCGTTCGTACACACACGCACACCCACACATACTCGAGTGGAAAAAGGCCCGAGCGAGCTAACGTGATGCGGACAGAAAACGGATTTAAGAGAGATAGATTTATGTTCTCTCGCCGTCTCACCGATACTGACGTTCCCGATGCACGTGCCGTGTGCAAACCTCGGTATGACTAGGACGGCTTCGCCGCGGGAACAGCCATTCGAATCCAGTATTAGTGCGGTGCAGAGTGTTTAATACACTTGGTGCGTTCCCGAAAAGTCCGATATCTCTATTCTATCGATAATATCTCCGTATAGATCGGTATTGTATTTATTTTATTTTCAATAAAATAAATCAATAACGAAACAAGACGCTCGCTGGTTGACGATCTTCGATACGATATATATACTAGTGGTGAGTACTGCAACAGAACGATAACGGATTATCATAGTTTTCGACTATTAACGAAGGGGGGGGAAAAAAAAAAAAAAAAAAAAAAAAAAAAAAAAAAAAAAAACGTACAACGAGACAAATTTTTCGAGAGACAATCGGGCAAGGAAGTTCCACTTGGCCGATCATTTATTTTCTCAACAGTGGAGAATTGAAAGAAAGTAAAAGATCGTCAGTATTTTAAAAGCTTCCCTCGCACGTGTTTTTTCATGAGATATTATCGGATTTCAGCTCTGTAGATAATTGATAAAAACCTTTAATTCACATATAAAATGAGGCATTTTATTGAGATCGGGTTGAATTAACGAAAAGCTAGAGAGAAAGAGCGAAAATCGTGAGACGCGAGTTAAATTACTGAGATGGATGGATAGATAGATAGATAGGCGATAGTCGCAAGGTAGTGTAGAGAGGGAAGTGAATATAGGGATTATGGGTGGGGGGGGGGGAGAGAGAGAGAGAGAGAGAGAGAGAGAGAGAGAGAGAGAGAGAGAGAGAGAGAGAGAGAGAGAGAGAGAGAGAGAGAGAGCGAGAGAGGTTCACAGCGCCCGCGCCGTCGAGGGCGCGCCTTCCCTAATACGGCGTCGCCGGGTGGCTACCGGTCTACGCCGCCAGAACCACGTTCGCCTGTTTGCACGGATATAGAACTCGCCGGCCAAACTCGCGGGGCTTACCCTCTCCCACGCTCGCTCCCGTTCCAGACACCGATAGCACAAGAAATACAGAGATAGATATCGGAGATTAAAAAGTTGAGGCGGACTTTTGAGTTCGGTGAGGGAAACGAGAGTAGTATTAATGGCATTGGCTCGACGGAGAGAAGAAATTATCGTTACGAATATAAATAAATCGTTATCGGTAGCGACGATCACCGGTCAATTGTTTTTCGATACTGTTCCGATAGGAAAATAAATTATAATGTGATTCTGTCCATTATACATCCGATTGAGACAAGACGATAGTAATTATAAAAATTAACAAAAATTCAATAGAGTTTATCCTTGTTTATCTATTATACAAGTTGTATAATCCACCTGACTCGGAGAATTTACCGCCAGGTTGACGATGCCGATTCTCGTTCGCGCTCGCACATAGCCTACCGCGATCCCGTTACCAGAATAGAACGCCACTCGGCCAGCCGATATTTTTATTTTCGCCTCAATGCGCGTGAGAATAAGGAAACAAAGAAGTTTTTCCTCTCGTAAGCTTAGGACGACTCGGCATTTTTCGCCCGACGTTTAACTGACAACTATGTATAACAGTGACAATAGTGGGATTAAACTTTTTCACGAGCTTATTTGCGAAAGAAACTTTTTGTCGTCGTTGTTTACGCAAAAAAGTTGACGATGATAGAGTTCTACAGATAGAGACACGCGATGGAACAACCTCATTGGAAGCTCTCGCGAGCGACTAGCGGATCCCGATTACGGAAATAGATTATTACGGGCGCGCGGATTGCATACAAAATAGGTATTCGGGGGCAATAAAATTTTAGTCGCCACAAACGAATGTCGTCCAACCGGAAACTTTTTTATTTTTCAGCTTAAAGATAATGCCTTTCAAGCCCGTCGAACACCCCAAGTGCCCAAAATGCGGCAAATCCGTGTACGCCGCGGAGGAACGCGTTGCCGGAGGACTCAAGTGGCACAAAATGTGCTTCAAGTGCGGTAAGTTATCTACTATATGAAGAATTTTTTTGTTTTTTTTTTTTTTTTTTTTTTTTTTTTTTTTTTAATTCGAACCTCTAATAATTGATATCGAAGCAATTTTAATGCAGTAGATTTAACAAAGAATTCTTGGCAACAGGACAAGTTTTGTTTGACCGTAGAATCTCTTGTATGACGTGTTGTTACGACTAACACTGATTATCAGTGTTAGTCGTGTTCGGGTTAACATTAATATTAATCGTTGAGACTTGTGGAGAATGAATGGATTAAATGGATGAAACAACGCCCGTCGTGATCGTTTGCAGGTCTCTGCAGCAAGTTGCTCGACTCAACGAACTGCTCCGAGCACGAGGGTCAGCTGTTTTGCAAAGTCTGCCACGCCCGTAAATTCGGACCGAAGGGTTACGGCTTCGGCGGCGGTGCAGGCTGCCTGTCCATGGACCAGGGCGAGCACCTGCAGAGAACCGAGTGAGTGCCGAGTGGCGGTCGTCCTCGTTGCGCCTCCCACGCCCGCCCAATGACCTATCAACCCCCGTACGACCCCGTGCCCCGCGTCATTATGAAAACAAAACAAAAAAATCAAGCCCCCTCCCCATCATAGCTCTGTCTATCTCTATCTGTCTTTTTTGCCATCATTCATTTGTATCAACAATATATAGAAGCGAAAATAATTAAACCACTAAAGTCCAACTGTACATTAAACCCGTCGTCGTGTTGCGTGGCCCACCCTTATCATTGTATCCATGCCAAAAAACGCAAACTATGTCATCTCTTGTTGTGCCACCTAAATAATTTACCGAAACTTCACCGTACAGCCGATTATTAGATGTCTTTCATTAGATCCTTCTTTCAATTTGACTTTGTATATTGTTCTCTCGATCCCCCCCCCCCCCATCGGTCGTTCGAGGCCTCGAACACACAACGGTATATTGTTGGAGATTTTCATAGTTTTCTTATGCACAATATCTTTTTTGTTTTTGCTCATTTTCAAAATTAAGAGACACGAAGTAACGAATCGTTTTCCCTCATTTCCCGTTCGAGTTGGGATAAAACAAAAACAAACCGTTATATATATATATATATATATATTTTTTTTTTCTCTAATTGGTATTTAATGTATTTGTTACCTTTGTTATATATATTTGTATAATTATTTACACGAAACAAGTACACACTCTTTCTCTATCTCCTGACTATTTTTAATGCGCGTGAGACGCCCTCCCTTTTACCCAAACCGCCCCCGAAACCGCCCTTTTTAATAATAAATTAATAACCATCTTTTTAATTGTGATGAATCTAGTTCGGTGCGAGTCTTGTTATTAATTAGTGTGTCGTTACGATAGGTTTTCATTTTTCGGCCATTAAAAGTGGATTCCTTATTTTTTTCGACGACTATCGTTGCTCAATTCGTAAATTCGTTTTTTTTTTGCGTTTCACTTGTGTGTACGTATCCGATAAAATTCGCGAGTGACGAGGCCTTGACTCTGATTGCGAATCACAGTGCATGCTGCTCAAAACTCGACGATAAACTCATCCACGCATATATTACAAATAGAACTCTTCCTTCCCTTCTTTATTCCCTCCCATCTCTCACTCCCTCTCTCTCTTTCTCTCTCTCAGATACCAAATTGTTAAATAACAAAACTTGACAGATACATACATATTATACAACATTATATATATATATATATATATATATATATATATATATATATATATATATATATATATATATATATGTATATAAAATATTACTTGTTTCGACCACTGATAAAAAACAACACATTTAGTTTTTAGGATCATTTGTACCATGTGTATTAAGTGCTAGAATGTACTATGGAAATTTTGAGAAAATTATATGTACGAAAAATACATATATCCATGGGGGCAAAAAAAACGAACAAAGCGTCGTGTGAAAAGAAGTAAGGAGAAAGTGTGAGAAGGAAAGAACGTCGGAGAAATATCATATTTTATATGATACAAATTCTTCTCGGATTAATAAATAACACTGTGAATGTGAATGATATATTTGCTGCATCTTTTGTCTTTTCAATGAAAAAAAAATCAAAATAACATTTTATTGAATTTTCAAAAAAATTCAATAAAAAAAAATAATCAAAATAAAAAATCAAGATAGCAGAAGCGAGCCTAAAAAACAACATCGTAATAACGTGCGAAAAGCTCGTAATTGCGATGTATAAACAAAAGAAAAGGAAAAGAAAAAAACCGTACAAGTTCCAAACCAGTCCCCGCCAGCCCCGCCGAGTTCGAGCCACACGGAGGCCCATTGATCGATTGAGATAAATGTACCGAATCACAGAAAAATACCCAACACACATTCCGTGTACTACGACGGTGAGCACCGAGAAACCATAAATCATTTCGAATTCCGCGTGATTAAGTGCTTCCCGCGTATCCTGCACGGCCTACTTTTTCTCTCTCTCTCTCTCTCTCTCTCTCTCTCTCTCTCTCACACTCCTCCCCTCCCTCTCCCTCTCTATCTCTTCTTTTATTTCTATTTATCAATTTTTTTTAAATCTTTGTCTCGTTGACTCTCTCTCTCTCTCTCTCTCTCTCTCTCTCTCTCTCTCATTCGTTCTCTGTTTACACACGCATACGTAAATCATATACCGTCTCTACAGTATACATATATCACCGCCTTTGCGAAATATACTTAAACCGACTAATCCATTAAAAACGTACTAATCCACAATTGCTGTCGTCGAGGACCATTGACCATTATTATATACCCGATCGGTATCCTGGGCCAAAATCTCCGATCTCTTTCACGTTCTCTCTTTTCTTCTTTTTCACACGAAGAAGCGTCGCTACTTCGTCGTTTCGTCCTTTCTCGAGTTATGTATTTTCGTCACGTTAGCTCTTACATCGTGAGTTTTTCTCTCATGCCCATGCTCTCTTTCATAGTCACTATCCTTTAGCGTATTACTGTCCGTGTTATTGTTGTTGTTATTATGATTATTATGATTATTACTATTGTTATTATTATTATTATTATTATTGTTGTTGTTATTATTATTATTATTATTATTATTATTATTATTATTATTATTATTATTATTATTATTATTATTATTATTATTAGACCTCAATATAAATATGTGATTGTGTGCTTCTCGGCTCTCGTCTCGGGGCTCGGCGGAAGTGACTCGCGTGTGGTCGGGGAATTATATCAGTAACAATTGTTTCTAACATACACTCGGCCTAACACGACGTTTGATATTGGATTGTTACACTCGACTAAATTTCGTAATGTATACTTGTACTTGCAACACAGAATTTAAGTCCTTTTGACTCTTCTTAGCCGTCGATATGGAGGAGAGCGGGAAAAAAAAATGGGACAGTGGGGCAAACGGGACAGCGGGGGCAAAACTCAATTTTCCAATAATTTCTGAATGGCCCATTTTGTCCCACTTACCAGGGACGCCACCATTAAAAAGTTATTGGAAAATTACATTTTTTCTCATTATCCCGTTTTGGCCCACTGTCCCATTTTGCCCCACTCTCCCCTATATATTCACATGTACGACAAAGCTTCTGTGATCGTCTATACAAACGCGGTTTCTTGAGAACTTTAAATTCCACGAAGACATATTCCGGTACAGGCGGATCTATATGTGCATTATCATCGCCCTCTCTACACTTATTATTGAACGAGTAATAAGTACGAGTCAATTCATTCAACGAACCAATATTTCGTCAAGTTATATTGAAACTGTTACTAATTTACGGTTGCGGTCTCCATACGGTATCTTAAAACCACTAATAAATTATGTTTACATAAATCTATGTGTCTTCGTATCTACTTCTCGCGTACATTCACCCAACATTATCGCATAGTCTCTCGTAATACGTAACAACGCATTGGTTTTTCATACTGTTTTCATTTTTTTTCTTCTCAAGACGCTATCCCGCTTTTCGCAACTACTCGTCGAACGCTAACACACTCATGATTTGTGATGATTATATTCCATAATATATATAATTACTGCTACCTAATAAACATTTTTTATTCGAGCAAAATATTTTTTCTGTTGACAATATTGTTTATGTATAGAGTACGATACAGAGTACTCGAGTGACGGTTACATTTTGTTTTTTCAAGCATTAAAATTTTTTTAGGGAATCGAGAGGATCCGGCGCAGTTCTCGAGTCTCGAGCCATCGCCAAGGCACCTGAGGGCGAGGGATGTCCCCGTTGCGGTGGTTACGTTTACGCCGCTGAGCAAATGTTAGCGAGAGGAAGGGTGAGTATCGTGATACTGATTAGGCAAACTGTGCCACGATGGTGTCACAGTGGTAGGCGTACTTTAAATCAACCTGGAGACGGAAAAAATATCAAGATTTTTCAACACATTGCTATAACAATCTTGAAATTATGAGATGCAAATTTTTTTTGGCGTTACCGGGAAAAGAGGATAGCGAGAAGTTGCTCGAGGGGAAAGTTTGAGTTGCCTTTGGTGACAAATCAAACATTTTTAAATACTACGTTCTTCACTCGAACGGTGTGTGAGTGTGTGTGTGTTTTTACTTTATTTTTATTTATTTACTTTTTCACATCGTTGCCAATGCCGAGTGTCAGGGGATCAATGGATCAAGATCGAGTGATGCAGCTTCACTTACAATCGGAAACAGCCACGGTTAAAAACGCGGAATTAATCTCCATCGAGCTCGTTTTATTTATGTTTACTCTCGGTACCTGTTTCTCAACTATGGTTAGAATAAAAATTTTTAACGACACGAAGGAATAATCGCCTGAAAAATAACTGTTTCGAGAGTAACAGCGAACTTTATACTCACTTCACAGTCCGCGTATGATGTTCGCTACACCGCACTAGAATCGCATAATATTTTCTGTAACGAATGCAGGAGAAGTGCTACTCCGTGCGTACTGACTGTGGCGCCGTACAACCAGCATGCGCTAAAATAAAATCGGCCCGATGTGCGGACACGTGCAGTATTTATAGCGCAATTGGCCGTAAAGCGCCACTTACGCCACACACGGCAGGCATCAAAAGTAGCATTTTTCATGCATGAGTCACATCAAGCATATTATGTTTTTGTGCATAATCCGATAATTTTATTTTTATATAACAGTTGCAGACAAAATTAATGTTCGGTATATATTATTTTGAACCTTTTAGATGTCTTTAATATACTTAACAATTAATTTTACCTCAATTTCGTATATTAAATTTAATAATGTTTTTAGCATTAAAAGTTGACAATGTTTAGATTCTTTTTGATAAAATTATTGACGGTCTGTATACAAGAGAACAGTCAGAGAGGGGTATTCTCGGTAAAACTTGTGGCAAATTCATTGCATCGTGGACAGGCGGTACCGATACACAATTAAATAGTAAGATTCTTGATAAATGGAGCAGCAATTGAAGAACGAATTATAAAATGGCTATCGGCGCCAGACACGCGAATTTATTGTAAAACCGGCTGGTGACTCATCAGACACCTGTTAATTATTCGAGGATTAATCTGAGAAAAGATCATGGCCCTATATCGTGACGCTTCGTCCGATTATCGTAACAATTAATATTACCACTTTGGCAACCATCATGTCATTGGATTAACTATTTTTAATGACAAACCTTCGTGACGGAAATGAAATAAAAAAGACAACCAACAAAAAAAATCACAATAATGGGGAAATCCGCGAGTCAAATGATGAAATTAAATAATGAATAAAAGAAGAGAATCCATGCATAGATATTTATTAGTCTTGTAACGGAGGCCCTTCACGTCACCGCTGATTCTTGTGATTAGGGCTACCATAAGGCATGCTTCAAGTGCAAAGTTTGTCAGCGGACCCTGGACTCCACGCTTCATTGCGATGGTCCGGATAGCGATATTTACTGTCGAGGTATCTTTCGCCACCAAAAAAAAACAAACTGCCCGTTGAGTTTTTTTTTCTTCTTATTCACTGTACACGTAATTAAAAAAAAAAAAAAAAAAAAAAAAAAAAAAAACTTTTTTTTTTTTATAATTGCTTGCCAAGCACTCCCAAAATGTTTTTTTGTACCAATATCCAAGTACATACACCTGTCGCCGTGGAATGACAACAATAATGCTAGGCATCTATTTGTCGTCGTCGTCCCTTTTGAACCCGACATCAGTGAATTATTATTTTTTAGAAATAATTATCGATAAATGTATTGTATTAATCTATCATCGAACCGATTTTATTATACCATATTGCCCTGCATTGAAAATTTATCCGCTGGTGACTAACAAGTACCTTTTCTCTGTTTTCTTTTTTCTTTGTCCATCACTCTCTGTGTCTTCGCGACGACGTCCACGTGTACAGACATTCCACAAGGAATGCTTTAAATGTGGAGCTTGCTCCAAGCGATTAGACTCTGTCAACTGCTGCGAGGGCCCGGACAAGGAAATTTATTGCAAAGGTGAGCGAAGTTCCGTGATGGTTCTAAGCCTCTCGTGAGCCGGCGCAAAGTTGCGATACGATTATATGTATGTTTTCCTATGCGTTCGTATCACTTTTATTTTCGTTTTTTTTTTTTTTTTCTTTTTTTCATATAAAAAATAACATTCTTTAATTTTTCCCGAATGAATAAAAATATCGTATCGCAACTTAAGCCCGCGTGAATTGCAATCGAGCAAATCGTGTTTTTGCGTAACAGCACGCTAATGGGTATTCTCTTCAGTATGCTACGGAAAGAAGTTCGGTCCAAAGGGCTATGGCTACGGCCAGGGTGGCGGTGCCCTGCAGAGCGACTGCTACGCCAACGGGTGGGTGTTGACAATAAACCGAGAAAAATAAAATTAATAATCTTTACTTCATTCTCTTAGTCATTATAACTCTTATACGCTTCTCTCTTCTATCTGTCTATCTATCTATCTATCTATCTATCTCGCCCTCGCCTCAGATTTTTTTGCCTTTCTCAAAGGGAAGGGAAGGAGAGGGAAAAACAAAAGAAAACTCAAGGGCACACGATATCAATACCCTAGCCTGTTCCGGCTTCTTCGTGCCCAAACCGCTATTTATATAAACGATATGCCGCTTGTCTGCCTTAACAGCTTGCTATCCGAAGAGATTCGGTCCGCGAGGCATTGGCCATGCCGGGGTTGCTTACATCGGTCTCCAGTGCGATATTGAAGATGAGGGGTACGCGCGAGACAACCCTCTGTCATATTTAATTCACTCTTAACAACTTAACAAAAACATCAGTCGTTTAACAATTATTTTATTTTCCTTCCTCGCTCTGTATCTTCGGAAAATCTATCTATGAGATTTCATCATCCATTGACGTCTGGTATTTAATGAAGATATTTTGTGTACAAGGTAATAAAAATTCTGAGACGGGACCTGGTTAGGGTGGAAACACCATTTCATAAAAAGAAATGTCATAAATGGACCATACTGAAGTCTGAGCGAAAAAAAAAACAAATTTAATTTATCGGTCACCGCTTCTCAACATATGTTCTCATTTATCTTTCACATATTTATGTCTGTGTCTTCAAATCAGAAAAAAAACAACAACAACAATTCATCATGATTTTTAGGCCGACGCCGAGCGGCATAACGCTTTGCACTACCACAATTCTTATATTATGAGTAACCAGTAATATCGTTCCAGTCTTGAAATCTTTTGCGTGCACTCTATACTCGTGAATTTGCCAAATTGCTGACCGCAACGATAAACGAGAGAAAAAAAAAAAAAAAACTACATTCGATTTTTAATAGCGATGAAAATTGACCCTCTACACTTCTGACTCGTCGTGTTCACTTTTTTTTTTTTTTTTTTTTTCTTTTTTTTTTTTTTCTTTTTACACGTTCTGCCTGCCTATGCTAACGACGCTTGTATCTCGAAATAGAATATAGACGAAAGCCTCCGCTTTGGATTTAATCGATTACACTTTTGCGGCTAACCAATTAGGATCTCATTGAAGATTCAACACTGTAGGCAAAGCTATTTTTGCAGCTAGACGAAGAAAAAGAAGGATAATAGTAGTTTGACAGCTGGAGGCTCTCGATCCATGCTCCGTTATACGACAATAATTAAAATTTTTTTTTTTTTCTCCTCAAAACATCTGTTTCTCTTTGATCACTCTTGCCTAACAAATCGTTGCTTTACGAGTTCTCGTTATTTTCTTTAACGAAAAAAAAAAAAAAAAAAAAAAAAAAAAAAAAAAAAAAAAAAAAAACGATAAAGCTTCGCGGTGTAATTATCCAGATTTATGAGTAAATTTAAGAATGAAACGAATGATTATCGATATACAGTGATGCTGCTCCACGTACCACCGTTATCAATACCGCTTCTATAATGGCACCGGCTGGCAAGGGTTGCCCTCGTTGCGGAGGTGTAGTCTTCGCTGCTGAACAAGTACTGAGCAAGGGACGCGAGTGGCACAGAAAGTGTTACAAGTGCAAGGATTGCACGAAAACTCTCGACTCGATAATCGCTTGCGATGGTCCCGATAAGGATGTCTATTGCAAAACTTGCTACGGCAAGAAATGGGGACCTCACGGCTATGGTTTCGCTTGCGGATCTGGATTCCTTCAAACGGACGGTTTAACGTGAGTGTTTTGTTTTGTTTTTTGAATTTAACGACATTGGGTCGATTGATAGTTTTCCTGTCCGACTATGGAAATGAACTTGATTTTATAAAAATTTTTAATTGTGCCCCATCCTACGATCCGTTCAGTGAGGACGAGATCTCGGCGAACCGGCCGTTCTTCAATCCCGACACCACGTCGATCAAGGCTCCGCAGGGTCAGGGATGTCCTAGATGTGGTGGTATGGTATTTGCTGCCGAGCAACAGCTTGCCAAAGGCACAATGTGGCACAAGAAATGCTTCAACTGCGCCGAATGTCACAGACCCTTGGACTCAATGCTTGCCTGCGATGGTCCCGACAAGGAAATACATTGCCGTTCGTGCTATGGAAAATTATTCGGTCCGAAGGGCTTTGGCTTTGGACACACTCCGACATTGATCTCCACGAATGGAGATCAGGCACCGTCATAGTGAGTTTTTTTTTTTTTTATACCTGGACATTTTCGAATTGACTTGTATATCATTGCCGGTGAGCAAATCATTTCTTTTTGGATATCAAAGACGTAAAGAGTGCATCTTTGTATTGTAGTTATGGTTTTTTAAATTCCTATATAGAAATGGTCAAGAAAAAAAGGTTAACATTATTTTTTTTTTTTATTCGTCTCCTTAAAAACCGAGGATAAATATTTTATTGACAATACCATTTTTCATTACTTGAAAATTGGAATGAACAAGTGAAT
This sequence comes from Amblyjoppa proteus, assembly GCA_963922035.1. Classification (NCBI taxonomy): domain Eukaryota; kingdom Metazoa; phylum Arthropoda; class Insecta; order Hymenoptera; family Ichneumonidae; genus Amblyjoppa; species Amblyjoppa proteus. Next base: position 28,797,228 of record OY998232.1, read on the forward strand.
TGCAGTGTAATCGATTAATACTTTTCGATTCTTCAATTGAAACTTGTCTTATTTTCTTTTGTGTAGCATCGACGCCAAGCCCGAATTAGGCACAAAGCGCAACGACGGACACGGATGCTCCCGTTGTGGCTATCCCGTTTATGCCGCCGAACAAATGATCTCGAAGAACAGAGTATGGCACAAGCGTTGCTTCAGCTGTGGCTCCTGTCATCGTTCTCTCGACTCGACGAACTTAAACGACGCTCCGGATGGTGAGATTTACTGTCGTGGCTGCTATGGTAGAAACTTCGGACCCCGAGGAGTTGGGTTCGGCATGGGTGCGGGTACCCTCACGATGGCCTAGACCGCTGAGTATTTCCCAAATTCCTTTAATCCCGAGCCTTACAAAAAAATAATAATAATAATAATAATAATAATAATAATAATAAAGAATCTCATTAAATCGAGACTATATTTCGAGATTTACGTCAAACTTTTGAGAGATCTATAAAGGGAAAATTTAAAGGGAAACAAAAAAAAAAAAAAAATAACGAACATTTATGCACTGGCTGCACCACACAAATTTTCGAGCGAGACGAAACGCGAAACGTACATTGCATTGATTCAACGATACATAGCAAGATAGAAAAAGGAAAGCAAACAAACAAACGAAAGCTCATTAATTCATGATGCACGTTAAAGAAAAAAAAAACGCGAAATCTGAGCACACGAAATGGAAGCTTCCATTGCAAATGGGGGACAAAAATAGAAAACAACGAACGATCCGTCCATCATGATGATGGTGACGAAGACGGTGCTTTTTTAATTTTTTTTTTTAATGAGAATGAATCTTACAATAACGCCGGTTTCGGAGTCCGTGATGGAGTCACGTCCTGACGCCCAAGTCCCAGCGTCGTTGTGATTCTTTCGCTTTTTTATCCTCGTGATCTTTGAGCTAAAAGACACTCTCACGCACTTCCCAGGAACATGATTGGTGGAGCTTCTCTTTGGGTGTTTCGAATTATGCGAGAGGTATCGCTAATTATCGAAAAAAAACGCCAAGTGCAAGGATTTCTTGAAATTCCAAGTTCATGAGGATTCACTGCGAGGCTGCTCACACACACACACACACACACACACACACACACACACGCGCGCGCATACACACGCACGCACGCACGCACGCACGCACGCACGCACGCACGCACGCACGCACGCACGCACGCACGCACGCACGCACGCACGCACGCACGCACGCACGCACGCACGCACGCACGCACGCACGCACGCACGCACGCACGCACGCACGCACGCACGCACGCACGCACGCACGCACGCGCGCACACACACACACACACACACACACACACACACACACACCCACACACACACACACACACACACGTGTAACTTTTATATATTATATTTGTGTGGCACTACGACAATCGTGAATATGTGAAGAACCGATGCGATTGAAGAATTCCAGTTACGAGTTTGCGAGCCAGAATGAGTCGCGAATATGATAAAAGTCTGATCCAAACCGATCGGCGATTACTGCAGCCTCATACATGAAGATGAATCTTATTTTAAATAATATTAATACAATCATTTAACTGTTAAGATTATACGGAGTGTAAAAGCGACACGCGCACGCGCACGCGCACGCGCACGCGCACGCGCACGCGCACGCGCACGCGCACGCGCACGCGCACACGCACACGCACACGCACACGCACACGCACACGCACACGCACACGCACACGCACACGCACACGCACACGCACACGCACACGCACACGCACACGCACACGCACACGCACACGCACACGCACACGCACACGCACACGCACACGCACACGCACACGCACACGCACACGCACACGCACACGCACACGCACACGCACACGCACACGCACACGCACACGCACACGCACACGCACACGCACACGCACACGCACACGCACACGCACACGCACACGCACACGCACACGCACACGCACACGCACACGCACACGCACACGCACACGCACACGCACACGCACACGCACACGCACACGCACACGCACACGCACACGCACACGCACACGCACACGCACACGCACACGCACACGCACACGCACACGCACACGCACACGCACACGCACACGCACACGCACACGCACACGCACACGCACACGCACACGCACACGCACCGCTTTACTTATCCACTATGTTCAGAAGAGTTCGAGCCTCGCACCGTCACGAGGCAAGAACACCGAAACGACAAAACGACTTCCGACGGGAGAAAACATCGTGTAGTACAAGAAAAACTATTTAGGGACGACCACAACTGAGATGGATTATTTTGAATAATTATGCGTTTTAAAAAGTCAATGCGCATCGCTCTTTGGTTCATACAAATTATTTTTCTGAAAATATTTTCACAAAATAAAAGTGTTGCGGATAGACGTGAATCGCGGAATAATTCAATTTTTTTGTTTGTGTAAAACACTGATGTCATATATTTCATAGCAACAACTGTACATTCCTTTGTTTTTCCAGTCACACATAATGATATATTATTTGGTAAATAATTTTTTTGCTTATATATTATATCCGATTAGAGCGAAGACAGAGGGTGTCGCCGCGCGTTCGATAAAAGTCCCTTTATCTCGAATACTGTTATACACTGACATTTTTCGCTATACATTACCCAACTAAAATTCGATAGTTGATCGTGCGTTCGCGATTCTTTCGCACCCTGTAGACATGTTGTGAGAACAGTCGGAATGGCAGGAGCACCAAATGCGCATACTCGATGACGTTTTTTTTCTCGCACCTCGCCGTGAGTACTGCGAAATTCTTCCGACGGACGGAGGTTGCCCTCTTAATATCTCTTTTCTCCTCTCAAACATTCTTCCGAGTCACGCGTTCCTATATCCCGCGTTCTATGTACAAAAATTTTCCAATTGTTGGGAGTATTTACCCCCTCCCTTTTAACCAGTCAATCGGTGAAGAAGTGTATCCGCGAATCCCCGTCGATTAATACAAGTTCGCGGTCTTTAGTGGCAATGGATCAAGCAAATAAGGTGGTAGAGTTGTGGAGAAAGGTCTCGGGCTGCAGGAGCCCCATCCGCCGCGTCCATTCGGCGAACTTGCCTCGTGGTGGCCTTCACCGCTCAGCTTTACGTTCAATAGATTAGGATTCGACATAGGTTTAGCCTCAGAGTTGGACAGGTGATTGTTCGATCCACCGGGGGGTGTCGCGGGACTCCTCGGCGAACGTCCCTCGGCTTTCACATTAACGGAAATTGGACTCGAGGCTCCACTGTCCACTCCGACACCTCCACTCTGCTGGCCGCTCGATTTTTGTTGGGCGAGACGCTCCTGTTTACGAAATTTCGCTCGTCTGTTCTGGAACCATACCTGCGAATGAGGAAAACGTAAAAAGTATGACAATAATCTAAATATTTCGTAATAAAGGGAGGACGGGGCATGACGGAATACCAGGACAAAATTCACTGTTTTCACCAATCCTTCGCGAAACAATAAAAAAAAAAAAAAGTCGCATCTCAAATGGATGACAGTGTACGCCTTTACTTTTGTAATTTTTATTTTATTTTATTTTATTTTATTTTATTTTATTTATTTATTTATTTTTTCATCGTACTTGAATGAATGAATCGTAGGCCTGCACTCTGCAAAGTTGATTACTTTGCTCATCGGCAGATCGAGCTTACAATGATATCATCTTACAATGAGTATATCGTAATCCCTGTGAAAACTCTGGCACGCTCCCAATGCAATGATTCTTCGATCGACGGGACCCGTTCGTGACACGTGCGGACGCCCGTTAGCAGGTTGATCGTCGCATCGAATAAAGTTACGAGTCGGTACGTGTGGCATTTTTCTTTTTTTCTCTAAAAATATTGATTCTTCTCGACAATATATCGATCTCTCCATCAATCTCCCGATCACTATGATTCATTGTAAGCTTTTCGATCGGACCGGAAACTCGTCAGTACAAAAGTACCGACGGACCCATGCTAACCCTCCCAAAGCGTATACGAATGAAAACGAATGCCCCGCTAGCTCGTAATTGGCTCTAGTTTGGGGGCAAATGAAATATTTAACGAATAAAACAAACTGTACCGACGGTGACCTGCATGTTAAAGTAGCGGATTTATTTGCTCGGGCGCGTTTGTCCAGGACGGAAGAGGTGTGCAGCGGTAGCGGCGGCGGCGGCGGCGGCGGCGGCGGCGGCGGCAGTTCGACAGGGGATGTAGTGGTATAGTCGAGAGAAAGAGAGATAGAGAGATGTAGCCAACACCGAAAACGCGGTATGTTTGAACATGCTGTTCAACGAACCCACGAGCCCGGCTCCTCCTGTCTCTTCTTCTCCCTGGCTTTTTGGCTTTTATACCGAAACGTTCGCAACAGGGAACATTCGAAAACGCAACTCTTCGAACGGAATACCGAAAGAGTATTCCGTTATACATACGAGTTTGTCGCTTTGCCGCAGACTATTTCTGAACAAGAGTAAGGAGGCGAAGAATGAGAAGCGTGTTTTTTTTTTTTTTTTTTTTTTTTTTTTTGTAAAACGAGTAAAAACTATGTATATGGAGGTACGCATATAATGGTTTGGCAATATTCGACGAGCGTCGAAAGGTAACGGCGGCCCAAGCGCTATGACGGACGTGATTGCCCTTTACGAACGGCAAACAGGACTATTGGATTTTTATCAGCTATGCTCTCTCGACTACTCTCTTCGCTGTCTGGTGCGACACTTCATTGTGATGTTCGAATCGAACGAATGCCATTCCGGAAGCGAATGTTGGACCGGAATGAAAGTTGTTCTGTAAAACAAAATGTGACATTTTTTAACGTTTTGCCCATACATAGACAGACTTGGTAGCTAGCCAGAAAATTAGGCTTTTCGGAAGAACATGTGCCGATATTGAACTTCTATCAGAAATCCACAGACTTATTATTATCCTCAATGAGACAGGCCAATAACGAGACCAATATTCTCTCTCTGGTTGGCTCGCTACCAAACCATCCGATAGGACATGTGCTCGTGTTTGCACAATGTCCGCTTGGTGCCGAAGCTAACGAGAGCAAAAAGGATATATAGGGAGAAACTGCGGACCGTCGCGCGATGAACAAAACGTTGGACTTGTATGTTGGAGGGGGATGCTTGCACGTTCGGGCGTTAATGTTGAACAAATATACTCGGCTAAATAAAATGTAACAAGGAGGCGCATTGCCGACGTGTCGCAGCGACGTCGGATGTCCCCTGACAGATGTCCCCTTTGCCGCCGAATAAATATTTAATCGACTCTCTCTCTCTCTCTCTCTCTCTCTCTCTCTCCCTCTCTCTCTCTCTCTCTCTCTCTCTCTCCTCTCTCTCTCTCTCTCTCTCTCTCTCTCTCTCTCTCTCTCTCTCTCTCTCTCTCTCTCTAAGCCGTCGAAAGACGATACGATGGTTAAACTGACCTGCCCGCTGCAATGTTTGTAGAAAAAAAACCTGCAGCAACACGGTCAATTTCACCGTGCGAAGGGCGTAGGTACATGCACCACTGAAGGCGTCATAACCAGCGGCGACTCTTGATCAGCGGGTTTCGATTCTCGGAGCTTGGTGCCCGTTGATCATTGCCTTGGATATGTGACGGGGCCAAACGAACTATTCTTACAAATATTTTGCGGGTCGATAAGAAAAAAAAAAAAATATATAAAAAAAAAAATAAATAAAACTTTCAAATATAAAGGACACCGTGCCGTTGTGCCCCGTTCTTTCCTACTTAGCCAACCTCCCTCTATCGCAAAAAGAGCCCACCACCCAGTTACAGAATCGCAACACTATATAAACACACACATGCAACAATGGCACTGGTGTATAGTACTATAGTATTAAGACTACACGTCTCTGCGTACAGTGGCCGTTGGAGCCAAACAAAGCAAACCCCGCAACATCTGTGATCCCCACAAAGAGTGTGGACCGGTCACTTACGCCCTGATGCACGGTGCCTCCTTTATTTTATCGCTCTCCTCCGAAGTCTCTTTTTTTCCCCTTCCCTTCGGTGTTTTTCTTCGCATTGGTATGCTGGGCGGATAGCGTTTCCCGAGATGGGCTTGCAACGGAAAAATCCGCTGGACCTTCGGGCGAAATGCCAGGTTCGATTCTATTTCTTGATTTCTGGTTGATCCTCATTCGTTTCTTATCAACGATTCGATTTATCCCCTGGTGGGCAGCGAATCACGGCATTGCCAACAAATTGTGTTCCTAGAAGGGTCCGATGTTTGTATTTATCGGTTTAGAAGTAACTTGCGAGCTTTCGTGTTTTATACTCTGAAGAGTTTTCGATAACGATAAGTGCCAGGTTCCCCTTAGTAAAAAAAATTATTCGGCTGGGTTGGGACTTTCATCTGGCAAAGTTGTCTTCCAAAAAGCGCTAATTAAAAGTAAGAGACCCGATGGAAGACAAAGCGAAAGTGAGGGCGAATTGCAACGACTAGTGGACTCGTGCAATTCAATTAAGAAGATAAATTTTCGGGGGTTGTTCGTAGCTATCGGGGTGGGGAATTCTGCAGTGATGGCTCTAACGAAATTGCTACAAGGTTCAACGCGAGGAATCACTATTATTCCCATCTTCTATCGATTTATCTATCTACATGTAATAATTTTGTGTCTTACTTTCGTGCCACATTTTTCGACATTCCAAGGCACCGAAGAAAAAGTTGAGTGGTGGGAGGAGGCGGGGGGGGGGGGGCGGCGATGTAGGTATGCGTAAATACTATTCAGTTCGCCCGTAGTTGCCAGACCCGAGGGAAGAGATACTTTTCGAGGGAATATAGCGAAGCGCACGCCGGCAATAGCAGTATATGCTCGGCAGGACAGTTTTTAATCACTGTAAGTGGATCTACATGGAGCTCGCGCAATTACCGGGGCACACTAGCTAGCGCACGGGCCCCTTGTGTATCTGCCAACGGACGCCGGACGCACCGAGGAACGAGAGGCAGAAAGAGCAAGAGCAAGAGTAAGAGCAGCAGCAGCAGCAGCAGAGCTAGCAAGTACAACCCGAATGTTTTCCCCATTTTCGCGTCCCACTCGAAGCGAAGCCGCACCCTGCCAGAGTCGAACAACCCTCGCACACACCATCTCTCTCATTTTCTCTCTCGCTCTCTTCTCCCTTTATCCAGTCCCGTCACGGTTTCCCTTTTCGACGGTGTACAGAGCGAGAGGAAAATAGTCACGAAGGAGGAGAATCTTCAATTTCTTTCATTCTTTCGTTCTTTCGCTGAATCTCTGGATTCGTGTATTTTTCTCATTGTCTCTCGGTCATGTTCTTCTTCTACTTCTTCTTCTTCTGCTGCTTTTTCCTGCTTCTTTTCTCTCCTTCCCGGACTTGATCTCCGTCACGACCCATCCTCTCATGAAACCTTCGCACTCGAGAAAAGCGGCTCTGGAGAAAAAGAAAGGAAAAAAAAAAAAGAAAAAGGAAAAGTCGTTGATTTTACCTACTATCTTTCTGGTAGAGGAGAGCGGGGCAAAATGACACAGCGGGACAAAACGGGGTCATGAGACAAAACCCACTCCCACTTTTTCAATAACTTTTGGATGGTGGCGATGGTGGTATGTGGGGTAAAACAATATATAGTATACTCGGGGACTAGTCACAATTTTTGGGAATGTGATTGGATCTAGTGCTTCATGAAATTTGCCTATCCTAAAAATATCCATTACACTTTTTTTGGTTTACGTCCCGCGACAAATTAGTAACGCTAGTCCGTTTTACTCCGCTCTTCGCTGGTTAATAATGACTCGGATAAATAGTCGTAGTAATGGTGTGTTAAAAAATGATCATCGCTTAGTATTTGAATCGCCTTTAACATCGCGCAATTTTCGATTATCGTGACCGAGGAATCGATGGACGAGCCACACTCTTCCTTAATTGGATATGTGTGCCATCAGCACTCGACTCTGGTAACTTATCCAATACGAATGTAATAAAGCATCCGATCAGTGGTCACGACCCCTTGACCCCCTGCAGGGCAAAGGGGCGCAACGTACACCAGACACCACTATAGTACGAACTGGTGCATTCAGCAGCCTCCGTCGAGTCTCCCATTGACGCGTGGCCTGACACACGTTGCCTTGCCGCACAGTAACACACGGGTATCGTGACTCAATCTATCCGTCTCTATCTTTAGTGCCCGGTTGTTTCCTACACGAATTACAATTCCATTAACATCCCATCCCACAAACTACGAACGGCTCGCTTACTCTGCATAATCGACAAGTTCCCGGCGCGAACATACAATTCCGATTTAATCATTATTCTGTCTATTTCGGTAGGTACCAAGGACCACTGATTTATGGGATAACATACGGTACAAAGTTTTGATTGTAACTTTAGGATATTTATAGATATAACGAAAAAAAAAAAAAAAATAATGAAATAATGAAATAATGAAATATAGCTTTATTGAAGCACCGAAAAATCGTAACTTTTTCCCAAAATTGGCTATAGTAACCTGAAATTATTTTTTAGGGTGTATACATAAAATTAAAATAAAATAATGAAAGAATAAATAAACGTTGCATTCTGCAATCATTTGAACGATTCTCCTGTGCCATGTCGAAAATACGAATCGAAGGATAATAAAAAAGTGAGGCTCCTGAGCGGAAGCAACATTGCCGGAACGGTATATCTGTAGAGATAACTCGTAGGATGGGGAGTTGAAGAACATACATAGATTGGTGGATAGGAGAGGACTGGGTAGGGTGCAAAAGCAGCGAGGGAAGAGGGTTACAACGAAGCTGAGGTGGAGGATGAGTTTTATCGAGCAGACGCCATGCCAGAATGCGGAGGGAGACGGCAACGAACGAATCACGAATGAAGATGCGAAGAAGCGCCGCTGCGTGGGCGAGAAACCCTACCGCATCGTCCGCGGAAGCTCGACAAAGGACCCACCCCCTATACAGAGTCTCGCCAACTTTATATACCACCATAGCTATCTCGTTCAACGGTCACCCAAGAAGTAACGAAAAATCAACAAGAAAAAAATCACGATAAATCGTGGAATCTTTCCGGGCGGCACAATATTATTATTATTATTATTATTATTATTATTATTATTATTATTATTATTATTATTATTATTATTATTATTATTATTAATTAGTAAGGCTAGCCTATGGAATCATCAAATTAAATGGAACTAAGAAAAGCCTTTTCGTCTAAAATTATAAATGCAGCCAAGATCGTAGTTAAATGAGACTGATAGAGGTGTAACGAGCAACCCCTTAGACCAGGGGGAGGGGGGGGGGGGGAAGTTTACGCACGCCTTATCGGAGGATCGCGGTCGTTTCGCATGACCGCAAACTACTAGAAAATTTATTGGAACTTCCAGCTTAATAATCCTCGAGTTAACTAACTGGCCACACAGCGCAACAATCGTTTGAGGACTTGGCTAGACATCGCGTTCAACGAGTTTTGGAAAAGTATTATAGTCAATGCCAAAAATCAGAGACTATAATAATAACCCCAGAATAATAATCTCTGAATGAGGATGTTTTAACGATTCCTAAGAAACATCCTGGTGATATTGTATTGAATTCTCAAAGTGTAGAGATGAATGAAACACGCGACATAAAGAAAAATTTAACCCGATAAAAATGAAGAATTTTAAATTTAAACTGTCTCCAAATCGATTCTCAATTTTAGACGCGGATAGTTTAACCGTAATCCTTCACCGCCGCTAATCCACGATGGACACATTCAATTAATTCCATAATTCGATAAAAAATGTCTGTCGAAATTCAATTACAGATATTCAATTTTCAAATATCTGAAATACATTATAATTTTCAGCAAATTTTTTTATTGTGTGTACGGTAACAACAGTATATTTTTATATGTCAGTCTTGCTTGATCTACTGTATCGTCCAGCGCATTGTATTAGTTCATTATATCCTACACGACCGTTAAATGAATTATCGTAGCGAGAGTATACCATGATTTTCGAACGCAAGCCCACACTTGGATAGTACCGCACTCGATGTCCGTATTTCACAAATATAATTGTATTTTCCTCTGGATGCAGAGAGAGAGAGAGAGAGAGAGAGAGAGAGAGAGAGAGAGAGAGAGAGAGAGAGAGAGAGAGAGAGAGAGAGAGAGAGGAGAGGGAGAGAGAGAGAGAGGGAGAGAGAGAGAGAGAGAGAGGGAGAGAGAGAGAGAGGGAGAGAGAGAGAGAGAGAGGAATGAGCTTGTTCGTTCGATCCTATGCCCCGTCAGCGACAATCCTGTCCAATATGATACACAGTGGCTAGCAAGCCCATAAGGTCCGAAAATTGTATTCCGCCCACATAACACGGACCAAGCGAGATATGCACACTAAACAAAACAGATAATTGGTATCGCTTGTAGATACATGTTCCCAGCTCACTGCGACTTTTCACACCACACAATGAAAAAAAAGTCATCGATCATTGACGGACGTTCTCACTCTTTCAAGATTCTCGGCCAGCCGAATGAATGGAAACAACGATAATTAACACCTTGTGCAGGTAACATAAATCGCGGATCGTAAATGACTTATTAACCGTCATTTAACAGAAACATTCAATTCAACTGACTATTAGATCGATCAACTCCTTTCGACCTACCAAACATTCTTTTCACTAAGGCGCTAGTTTGATTGACACAAACGATATTTTCAATCTATGTCAGACATTGTGTGAAATATTCAACCATACGATTATTTATTGACCTGTCCAGTAAGAAAGTTAGATGGAGCTAATTTTCCATATTTCCTGCGAGAATGCATGAAATAAATTTTTCCACCGATACACCTCTATCTTTAACGGGCTAGACAGGGTGTGCATGAATCAATTAGGTCGTTCATGTGCAGCGACCTGGCGTGGCTGTTCTTACCGACCGATTCGGGTATCCGTTAATGTACTCCAATATTCCTCGACTCCGAGGAATCCAGAAGATTCGTCGTTTCTAATGAAACGTGAAAGCTCGAATATATTAGGTGCGCCGATACTATAGTAATAGGGGAGGCGTGGAAGTAGCAAAATTCGTCTATGGTTTTAACACGATTATAGCAATTCCCGCTAGAGCCAGACAGCAAAATTATCCTAAAGTTAGATCTCAGGTTGGCTCTACCTCCGTGAACGTAAATCATTAACCACCGAGAATCGATGAATCTCATTCAGATTATTAGGAAGTGCGAGATAATGGAGAGAACGGCACGGGCGAAACCGATAGGCCGACGGGGAGCAAATTTAATCTCATCTGATCCCCGATCTTTCTCTTTAAATTTCCCTCGCTCATCGTCAGATGACCCGTTCGATCGTACTCTTTGATCTGCACTTGACCGAGCGATATCTACAAATAGCGTTTTCCTGATTGGCAATTACCATAATTTATCCGGCAGTCTTATATGGAGTAAAACGAAGCTCTGTCTCTCTTGAAAGTCTGTATCACTATATGTGAAACATGAATACTTTTTAAAGCAAAGTTTCGAAATTTTTACCATTATTATAATGTCAATATTTTCTTTAGAATCCATTAACGTTTCTTTAATTTTTTCTTTTTTTTCGACATTTTTTTTATTAAAAATTGAAAAAAAAAATATGGAGAAAAACTTTGTCCGTGGCCGCCACATGCGCTACAAGTGAAACTTCTGCCGGTGAATACGTAGGAAATACAACAAAGCTATGATTGAACTGATAAAATATTATAATTGTAATAATTACAAAAATTTATTCAAGCTGAATGTACAAAGTTGCAAATGAAAATTAGTATATATTATCCATCAACGTCCATTATTTGCTACAATAATATAGAAACAGCACAACGGTTTATGATAGCTAAAATATTATTTGAGTACTGCATCGATAGTAGTTTCCGATTTTGTTGTAGAAACTGTCGCATTATTATTATTAATTTTCAACTTTAATTTTTCATTACAAAACCTATGGGAGGCTGATCTGTAGGTGATGCAACGGTAACATTAGAATCCCCACTTAATATCATTGCAATTGTGTCGAGATTTTTTGCCCAGTGGAGCAGTCCCCTCGACAGTGTATGGAAGCTAAGTCTCATGAATAAACTCAATAATTTCGGTAATTGATTTATTCGGTAATAATAGTCTGCTGACTCGGTAGCGATAACAACGAGTGGCACACATTTTTCTAACGTCTGTTAAATCCACTGCTGAAGTAGCGCCTTGGCGTAAGCTTATGTCCATAGGAGCGGTGAGAATGCCTGTCCTATCGCTCTGGTTCTGGTGAATGTTCACCACTCCACCACTTCTCGGAGCATACCGCTTGAATTGTACCACCCAATAAAAATTCGGTATATCGATGTTCTCTTCATGTCGCAACCATGTATCTGTGAAAAGTAAGATGTTCGACTTTCGCACGACTGAATCGTTGAAATCTGACATGGACCCTCAGAATCTGACAACTGAATACAAATATCGATAAACCCGATCGACTGGTGATAAAATTCGTCACTAATTTATCAATTTTGTCCAATTTGTTCGCTTGCAACTCGTCGTCATAAATTCCTCTTGAAAGCTTCCCAGACATATAGCGGTTCTTCTTCCATGGTAATACTTGTGGTCGTTGACCGATGTCACAAAGTAGAGTCCGTTGATGCTGATAATTCGCAACAGCGCCACAAAAAGGAGCCGCTGCGAACGAATCTTCTTCTATTCATATGCCATCTCCTTGAATGTATCTTCATGATACTTGTGGATGGTAAATGCCCACGCAGATATAATGGTAAAGTTTTTGCATTTTTGCGATTATTGTTTTATTATCATTAATTGGGATAATTGAGGTCCTTCGGCTCGAACAGGGACGGCTGTTCAATTAATATTGTTCGTTTGAGCTTGTGCACAAATTTTTATCCTGATAATCTCATCGATCTTGGGTAAAGCCGGGATTTCGAAGCGTATACACATCACCTCCTCAGCATCGTCACAATCAACATTAATTAATTTTCCCATGGCACCGTTAGCTAATCCATCTGAGCCATCACCATTGGTTGTAAACATATATGATTTGTGCTGTTGTTCCTATTTCCAAGCAGTGGACTAGCATCACCGTGGCTAAAGGAGTTTTACTAGCATCAGTGACGACGCGAGATCGAAACGAAGTAGTGAAACATGACGTCATTACACCACCCGTCTCGTCAATGTATGTCGCTCATCTGCAGTTTAATCCCTATTTCCAAGCATAGAACTCGCACTACCGATCCTAAAGAAGTTTCACTTAAAAAAAAATAAAAAAAAAATAAAAAAAATGACCGTTTCGGAAAGGATGCCAGAAAAATATGCCGAGTCGATAAATCATTGTCAACCCTATTTGTGTGCAATTGTCAATCGTCGAGTGTCGACACGATTTTCTCTTACACAATAGCAGTAACTGCGTTATAAATTTATTTAAGTTAGCCACCTACATCTGTATTGATTGATAGGTAAGATAATCTCTTCGGCCGATTCTCCTGTGAATGACGAATCGTCAATAGTCGACCCCGATATAGAACATCGGAGAGGAACGCTGCGATTGGAATTTTACATTTATCACTGATATGGATAATAATCGAGAGACTGCATAGCCGAACTTTATCGAATTATAATTATTGGAAAGTGAAGATTATTATCATCTACCCGAGTTTTGACATACGATTGGTTAATACTTCTGTTCAATCGACACTCGACAATTACGAAAACGTCGAGTAGCGCCGGAATTCAATAAATGATTGCCGAATTATCCATTGAGGACATCGACAGACGTTTATCTATTACATAATACCTATATATAGACAATTGTCTATTTCGTATCTACGAATGAAAGAGCAGCATAAACTAGCGAACACAGAGAAAAATAGATAATAAAATTTTAGCAATCTTTATATTGTAAATATTTTGAATAGTACTACCCGTATAGTATAAATTATGAAAAATTTGCAACATACAAAGTTTGCTATCTATGTATATTCTTCAGTTAACATTTTTTTTTCGTGTTTACAATACAGTTTGTTTGACGGTGCGTCGTACAGGGATTTCCAATGATCGCGCGCGCGGCCTTCTACATATATCGACACTTGAAAAATAAGACTCGCGTGAACGTTACACCGTTAAAGTTGACAGTTTGGTCATTGGTACGATAGCCGTTTTTTTTTCGCTTCTTCGGAGCAGGGCTATCGTATGTTCTTCGAGCCGACCTTGCACCTGATTATTTTTTTTTTTTTTTTTGTAAGGGAGACGCGAGAGAGTGCGAGTGGCCTGAGCTTAGGATTCGTTGCCTGAGAAAGAACCAACAAGATCCAACGATAATCCGTCAAGAGAGCTGGGCAATATAATCCATCAGGTACGGACTGCAGGTGCCCGTGAGAGAAGCTATAGCAAGCCTCCCCGGTTCGGTAATTAAATTACGTCGGACGCCCTACTCGGAGATCCATCCCTTCGGACGTAACGTTGCAAGGGCGACCGAGAGGACTCTCTCACAGCTTTATCAGCTTCCTCTCAGCCTTTCTCTCCTGTCTTTTAGTGTATCTCGCAGCTTTCGCCGTAAGTCATTATCATGATCATTACGTTTATTCGCAACCGATAGTCAATGAGATTTCTTCCATTTCGTACAATTTACTCCGATTGTTTACTCATTCGTCTTCAGTAATAACCTTTAACGTCTTTAAAAAATACCCGCAGATTATGAACTTCATTATTTTCACTTGTATATTATAAAAAAAATGTACCGTTTCAGTATTTAACCAATTATTTAGTAGCGATTGGAAATACAGTGGTGGGGGGGGGGGGGGTGAGGGGGGAATTAATTCCAAGGACACTCACCTGCACCCTCGCTTCCGTCAAGTCGATATTCCTCGCGATTTCCTCCCTCGTATAAATATCCGGATAATGGGTCTCCTGAAACGCTCGTTCGAGTTCCTTTAATTGTGCCGATGTGAATGTCGTGCGTATCCGACGCTGTTTCCTCTTTTCCGCTAATCCATCGTGACTCGAATACGCTTTATAACCGAGGCCACCTTGAAGAAATGAAAAAATATTGCGTTTCTCCGAATTCGACGGAATGTTGTTTGTCTGACTAGAAACGGAAGAATTCGACAAGTGTGCTATTGAGCTCCGACAGAAGAATATAGAGGATTGACCCGCAGTAAAGGCGAACGAGGAACGTAACCATAGCGATGAATGAGAGAGGGCGAGAGGAAGACCGTCCATTGATTTTCAGGACCCTCTTGTCGTCGGTAGTTCATCAACTACCGACACGAGCACATTCCGGTAATTTTGTTATAAAACCATAGTAAAACTACTATGAAAAACAAATGTGGACAGAAGCAAGTGTTATAATCCGTTACTCACTACTTCTGCCTTTTAAAAGATATAAAATGTTCATTAATAAATTTTGATGTAAAGCCAGTTCGTATGTATTCGATTCGTGTTGAATTTATTATTAAACTTGTGAATTGCGAATAAATATTGAATAAATGATGAAGCAATTAATCATTTTTAATACTTGCTCGAATCACATCGAGAACGGACGATGACCAGTTTTTTTTTTATACATATACGCGGTGCAAGACTTTTTTATATCGTGTGTGTGTGTGTGTGTGTGTGTGTGTGTGTGCGCGCGCGTGTTTGTGTGTGTGTGTGTGTGTGTGTGTAGGATGAAAACCTACCCTGAAGATTGATGGCCGACGGAAATATGGATGCCGCGTGTCGATGAGCGTCCTGAGTCCTGGCAGCCATTACGGAGCACGGTGTCGCGTGGGTAGCGTGATGCGCGTGGGCATGACCGTGGGCCGGATGATGGGAGCCAAGGGACGGCCCATTTCCGGTACCGGTGGTTCCAGTATTTCCCGGATAACCGGCGGCTCTCGCTGCTGTATAACGATAAGCCGCTTGGCTCATTTGCGAACAGGAACTCAGATCACCGTAGCCACATTGCATCTCGCTCGCTGCTAGAGCGCAGCTCGAGGCTTCGAAACCCGCGGCTGCGGCCGCCGCCGCTTGATTCAAGTACGAGTAGTCCATCGTATTTGGCTCGACAAACTTTTAACTCAAAAACAACAAGAATCAGAGGAGAAAAAAAAAAAAAAAAAAAAGAAACAAAAGAAATGTTGTATCACTTGAGGAGAAAGAATATGTTGGTCAGCCACTGTTCGGTGTTAGAATAAAGCGCTGCACCGATTTACGTTCATTTTTATGTGAGACACAAAAAACTGTTGTACACTACGACGACGGCTCGATAAAGTTTAGCAAATGATTCGATTTATCCATGAACGGTTTATACGCGAGTGACGAGAGACCTTCCCGTGTGCGGCATGACACAGTCCGTGCCCTTTTCAGGATAAATGTTAAACTTTGAAATCTCGTTCTCGACTTTGTTTCTCTTCTCTATATTCCTGTTGATCGACTCTTATCTTTTATCTCTCTCTCTCTCTCTCTCTCTCTCTCTCTCTCTCTCTCTCTCTCTCTCTCTCGGTCTCTCTCCCTCTCTCGCTCCCCCCCCCCTCCCTCTCTCTCTCACTCTATCTCTCTCTTCCCCTATCTCTCTCTCTCTCGCGCCCCTTCATCACTTTCCTCTTGACTTCCCTACGTTGGGATCTTTCTCTCCAGCCCTCTCTTCCGTCTCTTCTCGCCACTATATATCGGAGTTGTTCCGTCGCACTCCCTTCCTTTTACTATCTATCCTTCTCGTACAACCATGGGCGCTGGTTATCGCCGGTTCCCACAGACTTTACACCTTGTATAATCGTATCGAGGCGATATCAAATTATTGCGATTATCCCCCGGCGTGATGGCAAAGTTTTTCCGCGTCCCGCTTAAGAGAGCCCGAGACAACCGACTGGTGGCTCTACTCAAAATCAAATGATAAGCTTAATTCAATAAGGGTTGAAGGGTGCGCAGGGGCGTGGCCTTTGGAGCCTCGGCGAGATGGCCACGGCGTTCGGTATCCTCGTATCCGATTGGATAACGTTATACCATCCCCCTTGCCGAGTTTTCAAGCCGCGTCGAGATCCGCCCACGCTCTACTATCGGTACAATACAGCTCGGAGACTTTCCCCTCTGCTAACGCCAGACTAACCGCCACTTGGCGTTCCCCGCGACACCGCGACGACCATCCTCATTCCGTACTGATAAGGCAAATCGACCTATAACCTCGGAATGTTCCTAATTCTCTAAGAGCGGAGCATTACCATCGAGGCTTCGTTACGACGCCACCTCGCATATTCTTATACCTTTTAGGCCTCCGGGCAAGGTGCGGCTTGGATGATAGCAAACTATTTTTGTTTGTTTTGTTATTTATTCGGTTAAACTGACAGACTTGTTCAACCAACAACATCGGGTGCGATGATGCCCAATGTTTGGTGGCTCTTGATTTTACGTGTCGTGGCAATCGTGGAGAAGGGATGAACGCGAGGAGAAGTACCATATCGTACTCGAGGTTCCCACTCCCGTTCCTATACCCTCTCTTCCCGTCGTAGCTTCCACCCCACCGATATGCCACTCGGACGAAACCTCTGTCACAATCGAACTTCAATCCCAGCCAACTTTATCAACCGCACCATCCCCTCCTCTAGCTACTCTCGTTCCCTCTACGGGTAAATATACTCGAGGATTTAATGAACCAAGTTCATATTTGGCAAACGCCGAAAATAACACTTTATCACAATTTCAACGATTTATTACTAGATGTATAATTCTTTATTGGAATAATTACGTAATCAATTACAGTCGTCGAAGGATTTTTTTTTTTTTTTTTTTTTTTTTTTTTTTTTTTTTTTTTTTTTTTTAATCGTCAATTGGAAAAATAGCATGGATATGCATAATAAAATATGAAAAGTGAAATGTTTATTATTAAATTTCTATATGCTCTATTGATTCGCGACAGGTGGGGTGAAACGATGAATAAAGATCTTGTCGCACGTCCTGAGGGACCTGCATCGAGGATCGTGTAGGTCCGTGTGCGACACTCGGATCGCACTTGTTCTCACGAAGCGGAGAAGCGAGCAGCAGCGGACTCGCTACTCGCTTCTCCGAACCCTCTCTTCACGAATCGGCTTGTCCTTTCCCCGAGGGATTTAACGGTGTGCGCGACGTGTGCCGCCGTACCTACCCGTCTCACGTTGCGGCCGGCAAAACTCGCACACATATATACCGACATACAACGATAGCGGCTCGTCCATGATGCTTCACTTCACTTCCCCTCCCTAATATATCCACTTGCCCCGCGGTTCGGCTACATATGTCCTTGATTTGTCCGGAGAATAATATTCTCTGTGGAAAGTTGATTAAATATATACCACCCTTCGTTCTATCTTTTGCTTTTATTATTATTGTACATAGGGGAGAGCTGGGCGAAATGGAACAGTGGGGCAAAACGGGCTAATATGACTAGATGTAATTTTTCAATAACTTTTGGATGGTGGTAAGTGGGACGAAAACGGTCTTGAAAATCCGGATCTATCATTGGGACAAAATTATCGCTCTCCCCTACATACAGTGAGCGGTGTTGAAGCGTTTTTCTTTCAAAGTCAATCCGTCCGCACACTGGCTTTCCCGAGCAGTTTCACCCACCCCACCAGAGACCGAGGGGACATGACACGTTGAAAATATATTGTTATAATGCCGTAAAAAAAAATGTACGCTTCGATTATCCGAATTAGGCCCGGTCCCCGCGGGTTCTGATAATTGAGGTGCTATTGTGCGCGCGCACACACACACACACACACACGCGCGCGCGCGCGCGCGCACACACACACACACACGCACGCGCGCACGCGCGCACGCGCGCACGCACGCACGCACGCACGCACGCACGCACGCACGCACGCACGCACGCACGCACGCACGCACGCACGCACGCACGCACGCACGCACGCACGCACGCACGCACGCACGCACGCACGCACGCACGCACGCACGCACGCACACCTATATATGTACATATATATGTAATTTCTTTTTCTACTGACCACTAGCAGAAAAGTAGATATGTGTGCGTCTTCAGGCATTACCATATTACCTACTTAAGAATTTCCATTTATTGAAAGAAAATTGAAAAAATTCACACCGAGAGACTTCCTCATAAACACTTGGAGGTAGTGTTTATCAATCGCCGATCCATGAAGGCTTGTTGATTATCAATGCACGAGTCATTATCGCATTATATCAAAGTGAAGAGTCGACATTTATCTCGCTACCTATAGTCCGACCGATATTGTCGTGTTTGCACGCTGTGACGATAATGCAAAGATATTCGGTAGGCAGCGGAACCGTTTCACAAGCATAGTCAGCCGGACGTTACTTTACAAAACGCACAACGTTAGAGCATTGCAAGTTTGTAATTTAATTAAGGGAGTCTCTGCGCGAGAAGAGTGCCGACCGGAGGAGAAATGCGCCGGGGTGTAATCAGTTTAGCAGCGGGTGGCTCTCGTTCCCCTGCCAGAGGGAGCTCAATCAGTGGGGAAAGAACCCGCGCGGGGAAAAGCTATGGGACGATGTTACATGATAATTAATCAGCACGAGATTTATATCTGTGAGAGGAGGTAACTAAAATATCACCGACACGTCGACACTTTTCTTAAGGCTTAAAAAACAAAAAAAACCTGAGGTATCGTAGAGAGGAACTTTAGATTAACGTCGACAACAGAGTTTCAAGCCAAAATTTATTTTCTTTACACCAAATTAATCTTGACTCGCATCAACATTTTCAGTTTGAAGACCCTTGAAGGTGCCGACGGGGATGTAAGTGACAAGAGTATACAGCTTGTTAGCGGAATCTTCGTCGTCGTTTCTCCTTCTACTCAGACGCACGCGAACACGGAATGGAACATTCCTGATGAAATAGAAAGAAAAACATATGGTCTTATTATTTTAGAAACTGGGTAAAAAGAAATTAAGATTAGCTGGAGAAGCTAGAGCGGTGTTTCTATTGTACCTGATTCCCTTTGACCACAGTTGCTTGTTAAGCCGAGTGTCGATTCTGACATCTGGAGTACCCATTTGTTTCTCGGCGAATTTTCTTATTTCCTTTATAGCGCGGGGTGCGCGTTTCTTGAACCCAACGCCATGGAGACGTTTGTGAAGATTGACAGTGTACTCGCGTGTCACAACCTCGTTGATGGCACTCTTGCCCTTCTTTTCGCTGGTTTTGGCCATTTTGCCTGTGGAATAAAAACAAAAATTATCCACTTATCGATGCACGAACGACAAACAAAACTCGGAGGATCCCACCGTGAGTGCCAAAATCCAAAATATTCATGAGCCCCTCCTTGTCACAGGTGCAATCTCCAAAGGCTTGGTTGTGCAAGATGGAAAAAAAAAAAAAAAGGGAGAAAAAGAAAAGAAAATCTCATAGACGCCGATGATCTGTTGTTCGAGATTAACGCAAATACATAGAGGACGATTTATCGATGAAAATAATGGATTTTATCAAGGGGTTTTCAACGTTAATCGAAGCATTTGTCCGAGACGTTGTAAACAAACGTCGGACACACGAGGTCCTCGATATTATACGAACGATATAATTTTCTATATAAATAATCCGATATTAGTATTGACCGATATGTCGTGCATCTTGTTTAATGAAATATTAACGTAATTAAAATAAACTCGAGCCGATGTTTAGAGATTTCATTGAATGAGAAAAATCGACATTACCTCTCCGATAAATGGATCTACTTGAAAGAGGTCTGCACCGGCGGTTTTCCGAAAGCTATCCCGCTTCTGCCTTCTGGCCGCCACTCAATGAGCGCCGCGATTCCAGCCATCAGTCTTGTCCACAATTGGCTGACACATTTTGCGATGATAAATAAATTGATCGGCAGGATGATTTGTTGTAATTAATTAAGTTAAGGATTATACTATTATATTTAATGACGAATTGATTAAAGAAGGGGAATTAAGCAAAGTCTCTGGAATGCCATCTGGACGATTCCTCCGCGAGATAATTTCAATTGATTTCAATGGGTTTCGGAACTCTTAGCATAAATGCGGTGGGGTAATGGGGTCTGTTAACCTGCGATGTTGATACGGTTGTTTGTGTAATATAAAATCTTGTATTATAATTTGATAAGAATGGCCGGTAAATCGTGGAATTCGGATATGTGGAAAACTTGGGATAAACATGGGAAAAATGATTTGTAAGTGGTAAAAGGAACTAACACGACGGCGTTACTTTCGATAATGAATTTACTATCTTCCAAGAATTTTTCACTGTGCAATCTGTCTTGTCGAAAGTTATTGCTCCTTCCACGTTTATCTCATCTATCCGAAGGGTTAATTAACGATTGACCAATCTTTGCAGCCTGAAGCTTATCAAGAACAAATATAAGGAGGGTGATGCTGCAGGTAAATAATTAAATTTAATATATGACCTTTTGCGCCCGATGCCATGCACGTTGTCCACCATGTTTACATTGGCAATACGCTGATCTCCATCGTTTCTTTGTCCTCGCGCTAATGCGTAAGATAAACATGGTTACAAGCTACATCAACGTGTCCTCGTCAATGTTTCGATGTTATTTTCGCCCGATACTCGCGAATGTCAGTTCAAATCAGAAGAAAAATTTACTATTTTTAACTTGCACCTTCCAGAATGGAAACGAGCTTTGTACGAATTGATATCCAACGCGATCCATGGACATGTAAAAAAGGACAGTGCAGTTGCTACGTTAGGAGAGCTCGTGGTAAGGAATTTTTGGACTTTTGTATTAATTCATTATAAGAGAGCAGTAGCGGGACAGCGTTTTTTTTTTTTTTTCAAAATTTTTAGAGTATCGACGCTGCCATACCGTCGACGATAGTAGACATATTTACATTGATAGATGCCGAAGCCCATGACGACGAGAGAAACAACTTTTATTACATCGTAAAAGAATGCGAGAAGGTAATTGATATACTTGTGAAAAAAAAATGTTGTCGCACCCGATCTCACAGGTATCTTGCAGTTTTTGACAGATAGAATCCTGACGGAGCGTCTGGAAATCGAAACTCTGCAGGATGTAGGAACTCTAAAGAATCGAAATTTTCAAACGAAATTTATCAAAGTGAAGACAAAACTCTAGTATGTAGACCAATCGATGCTAGATTATATTAATACCAAAAAATTATCAATATGTAATCGTATGTATTTGCTTTGCGACAGTTACAAACAGAGAAAGTTTAATCTCTTTCGAGAGGAGAGCGAAGGCTATTCAAAACTGATTGTAGAATTAAATCAAGATCGTCCGGCTGTCGAAGTGACGGCCACATTGGAAATTGTTAAGTCTCTCATCGGTAAGGGATTACAATCGGAGAAAATAATTTTTCTGGGCATTCCTATATTGACTTGTTCTATATATAATATTATTCCTTCTTCCAGGCTATTTTAATTTAGATCCAAATAGGGTACTCGACATATTGCTCGAAACCTTTGAGAACCGTCCACAGGACGACGCTCTATTTATACCCCTGATACGCTCGTACATGAGCGATCGGGAAGTGTTGTGCGAGGTACTCGGATTCAAATATCGTTGTACGGCCGAGGCGACGCCATTCTCGTTGCAGAAGGTCACTGCGCTGATGTTGCAACACAGAGTTATAGAATTGGACGATATATTGCCGTGGTTAGTACCGAACGACAAGAGTATAATTAAGGATCACGATCAGGGTATGAAACAGGCAAAGGAGTACGTTCGACAGATGAGCGTTATTTCTATAAAGGAGAAGGAGGAAATTCCCGAGGAAAGGGAAAATTTACAAGTAAACTCCAATCTTATATTTCTCTGCATAGGCGTTAATCGGTTGTTTATTAACGACAATTCTATCACGATAGGAGAAGTATGCTAGTAATCAGAAATTTGGTCTCTGCGAGGCCCTTCTGGAAATCGGAGCTTGGCAAGTGGCTCAGAATTTGTTCAATCGATTGCCGGATCATTGCCTCACCGATCAGCGACCGATAGCTTTGGCTCTGTGTAAAATGATTCAATCTCTCATCGAACCAATTTATCGAAAGTGAGTCTCGTCGTCGGACACGTTAACGTGCGCGACCTCAATTATTACTACTTTTGTTTGTTTGCTTTTTTCCAATTTGCTTTTACCCCATCATTATCCGTATTTATCATTTGCAATATCGTACTTTCAGACACTGTATCATATCGGCCAAGTTACCGGGCCGAAAGGTACCGCCTCTAAAGAGTTCATTGGCTCTGAAACCGATGGAAAATCTGAAAGACATGCACGATCAATTGTTACCGATGCTGGTTATTCTCGGTCCAAACTTGCATCACGATCCAATTCTCATGTACAAGATCATGAGACTTTGTCACACGGCGGTAAAGCAATGCCCGACCGACGCGAATAAGCAGCTCATCGACAAGAGCAACAGTCTTTACCACGACGTTCTGACTATTCTTGACGTCGCTCTTCTACCCTCGCTCTCATTCATGGATTGCAATTGTTGCGTCGCTGAGGAGATGTGGAACATCCTCAAACATTATCCTTATCAGAATCGCTACGCTCTCTACGCTCGTTGGAAGAACGATACGCCGCAGCAACATGCTGCCCTTTTGAGAAAACGGGCGGATGCTCAGAAGAAAATAAAATCGATTATGAAACGCGTTAGCAAGGAAACTATAAAGCCCGTTGGAAGATCCATAGGAAAACTGACTCACTCATCGCCGGGAGTTCTTTTTGATTATGTACTCATACAGATTCAACTTTTCGACAACCTTATAGGTAAACAATTAACAATATTTAACTTTTGTACTTGTTTATATAAAGTCACTAATCGTTACACTCGTTGCAATTCGCAGGTCCTGTCGTCGACTCTCTGAAATATTTGACAAATATATCATACGACGTGCTTGGTTACTGTTTAGTGGAAGCTCTGGCCGGTGCCGACCGAGATAGATTCAAACACGACGGTACCAGTATATCACTGTGGTTACAGTCGCTCGCATCGTTTTGCGGTGCTATTTTCAAAAAGTATAATATCGAATTGACTGGCCTCCTTCAGTACGTAGCGAATCAGCTCAAAGCACAAAAAAGGTAGGTTTTGCCTTTTGGATGTGCTAGAGAAAAGAAGAAAAAGATAATACTAAGATACCGCTGCTCTGTCGCCGCCGCCGTCGCTACCACCGCCGACACCACCACCACCACCGCCGCCGCCGCCGCCGTTGCCGTTGCCCGATACTCAAAAACAATTGTCAAAGATATCTTCGTATTTTCCCATTCACCGACGATTATACATAGCGGTTAAAAAAAAAAAAAAAAAAAAAAAAAACCAAGTAGAAGGAATTGTTTTGGAATGAAAGTCTTCGTTGTCGTCTTTCGTTACGTTACGAAACAACTTGCCCACCTTGGAGATTTGAAGCGATGCAATAAGACTATGACTATCGTACCACGTTGTTAATAATTGAACGTGGCAGATGTCCTTAAAAAACAAAACAAAAAAATATCAATGTCATGCAATGTGTTTGTGAAGAAATGATTGGCATGCGTGCGGTCAGGGACTTGGAAAATTTGAGAGGAAACGGATTACGCAATGGCGGCTGACGATCTAGAGTAAACATGGAGAACAAAAAACAAACAAATCTGGACATTGACTTGAGAATACAGAGTAATTAACTTGAGATGAATTTTGATATTATAATTCCGCACTCGATGAATATGCAACAAGAAGTAATCCACGATAGAAAAAAAAAAAAAAAAGAAAAAAAAATAGACGGGCATGGACGACAAGATATACGTAACTAGTGCACAAACGTATAATTTCGAAATGTGAATGCGAGTCGTATAGAGAATTTAATAACTTGATCCAAAGTGAGATTGGTCCGCTCGTAAATTTCAACGGCCTAACGTGGAAAGTTAAATGGTTTGTTGATATATTAGGAGATACATTCTATGAGATCGATTATACGATTCTGTCGTCTCAAGATGAATTTTTATTTTCAGACTCTACGAGTATCTTCCCAAAACGATTGAACTAATCCAAGTTCGAGTTGTGAGGAGAGGAAACTCGGTAAATTCGGAAGAATTAGAGACCTATGAGAGGGGATTTATAGAGTTTGGGATAAGGAAAGAAACAAAAAAAAAAAAAAAAGAAAGAAAGAAAGAAAGAAATCGAGTCTTCAGTAAAGTACCGATAGCGATTTCGTTTCGCCGAGTATCGCTTCTTGTTTTCCGCTTTTTCTCTTAGATTCCAAGTTCTCTTGACCCTTCGATTTGTCACGTTTCGTCCGAATATCAGGCCAGTCTGCATTTCAACCAAAATACCAAAACCGTACCATCTACGAACATCGCCCAAAGAAAAATTTCCTGCTGCCTGTCTGTATTGATATACCTCAACCATCTTCGTTTCCAGCTTAGATTTGTTAATCCTCAAAGAAATAGTACAAAAAATGGCGGGCATCGAAGCCGCCGAGGAAATGACATCGGATCAATTGGACGCTATGGCCGGTGGTGATTTGTTGAAAAATGAAGTAAATACAAGACTGGCAATATCAACGTTTATTTGTTTAATCACAGATTATTGACAAATCTTTGTTTCCTTTTTTTTTTTTTTTTTTTTTTTTTTTTTTTTTTTTTTTTTTAAGGCCGGTTACTTCAGCCAAGTACGTAATACAAAAAAGTCCTCTCAGCGATTGAAAGAGGCTCTGTCGGAGCACGATTTGGCTGTGGCACTCTGCTTGCTGATGGCTCAGCAGAAACATTGCGTTGTGTACTGCGAGACAGACCAATCGCATCTGAAACTTGTTGGTGAGTTAATCATCGATCAGCTCTTCAGTTCGAATATCTTGTCTATATTACAACAAAAATATTCATATATTAATTCGTTTGCAGGAAAGTTGTACGATCAATGCCAAGACACTCTCGTTCAGTTCGGAACATTTTTGGGCTCCACGATGACGGTCGACGAATACGTGGAGAGACTACCGTCCATTCATTCGATGCTCCAGGACAATCATATACATTCGGACGTTGCATTTTTCCTCGCGCGACCGATGTTTGCTCACGCTATCAATGTGAGACTCACAGTAAACTTCCAAACGATATATATATATATATATATATATATATACTTTTAAATCTATAAATTTGTGTATTTTAGATCAAGTACGACGCGCTTCGCAAAGCAGATCCAAATTACAAGAAGATGTCGACGGCTATGAAACAAGCTAAATACGCTGAAGCAGCGCAGTTCGTAATGGCACCCGTAGCACTGTCCGTTCGACCGCTCCATCCGTTGAAAGTCTGGGAGGACATATCTCCCCAATTTCTCGTAACCTTCTGGTCCCTGTCGATGTACGATCTCTTCGTTCCCGCCGAGAGTTATCAGAGAGAGATCAACAAACTGAAGCAGCATGCAACGCAAGCCGCCGATTCCAAAGACATGGTAAAACTTTTGCCATCGTTGTCTTAACTTTAATTAAATTAATTTTTTTATTTGTATATAATTACATCATTATTAGAACATGAGCAAAGGAAAGAAGGAACAAGAGCGTTACACAACGTTGATCGAGAAGCTTCAAGACGAGAAGAGGAAACAGGAGGAACACGTAGAAAAAGTGTTTGCGTATCTTAGACAAGAAAAGGATTCTTGGTTCTTGTCGAGAAGCGCAAAATCAGCGAAAAACGAGACTATAACACAATTTTTGCAGTTGTGCTTGTTTCCACGATGCACTTTCACAACCGTCGACGCGATGTATTGCGCCAAATTTGTACACACCATTCATTCTCTGAAGACTGCAAATTTTTCGACTCTCCTTTGTTACGACCGAGTGAGTAGATATACATCATTGTCAATGTCATGATCTATATTTTTTATAAATAATTATCGCTGCTCTCGTAGCTCTTTTGTGATATAACTTACTCCGTGACGTCGTGCACCGAGAACGAAGCGAATCGCTACGGTCGGTTCCTTTGTGCCATGCTGGAGACTGTTATGAGATGGCACTCGGAAAAGGCGATATTCGATAAGGAATGCAGTAACTATCCGGGCTTCGTCACCAAGTTTCGTGTCAGTAATCAATTTTCGGAGGCAAACGATATGGTGGGTTTCGAGAATTACCGACACGTCTGTCACAAGTGGCACTACAAAATTACAAAGGTATATTCTATCACTGCCAAGACACGACACCATCGTATCCAATGTTGTCTTAATAGTTTTTTCGTTCCATCTCCTCTCATTCAGGCCATCGTGGTTTGTCTCGACTCCAAGGATTACGTTCAGATAAGAAACTCTCTGATCATACTGATCAAAATATTGCCGCACTTTCCGGTACTCGCAAAACTCTCGCAAATTCTCGAGAGGAAAGTCGAAAAAGTTCGAGAAGAGGAGCGTGGACAGCGTCAGGATTTGTACACTCTCGCGTTGTCATACGGTGGTCAATTGAAAGCTCGAGTTCCAACCATGATTCGCGAATCGGATTTTCATCACGTCGGCGACAAGGCGGGTAAAGCTCAGGAAATTGCGAGTAACAGCGAGAATACGGAAAAAGTGAGCAACGGTATTGTCTCAAAGGAGGTATCCAATGGAGAAATCAAGGTGGAGAAAGAGAGCAAAGAATCGCGCGAAAAACGCAGCGTCTCAAATCAAGTTCATCAGTGAGTACAATGTTAATCAATACAATGTCAAGCAATAAAACGTGTTACATAACAGTTTATTTCGTAGCGAAAACACCGAGAAGACACGGAAAAAGGACGAACCCAAGGAGGGTCCGGAAGTAAAAGAGAAGCATATAAAGAAAGAAGAGCCCAAGGAAGATGAGAGTGCGGATAAAAAGGACCGGAAGTATTACAAGGTATTGTAGAGCGAGTCATGAACAATTTGGCATATAACTGTCGAAATTTTACTTATCAATCGTATTTCAGGAGGAACACTACTATAGCGGAGGAGTTGATAATTTAGATAGAGATTTGTCTAGTGTTTCGAATAGTAGCGCGAGTTCTGGGCCAACGCAAGACGGCCCCGAAAGAGGTACGTAAAACCAAGAGAAAAAAAACGTTATTATATTTAATCTAACGTGTGATGCATCTTATCTTTCAGTAATCGAAAGCAAGAGGCGAAAAGTTGAGTGCATTTCTAAGGTACGAGAGTTAGTTCCATTATGTGTTTAGCGTTATATCGATGGATAAAGTATAATCACGTTATTTCTGTATCCGCAGGAGGGGAGACGGACGGAAGTCGTCGCCGACAAGAAGGAGCGGTCGGCCAAAGCGAAGGTACGAGACGAACAGAAAGAATTGAGGAGGGAAAAGAAACTCGGCCGAAAGAGAGTAAGCACCGTACGAGGACTCGCGTACAGTATAAATCGAACGTTTATTAAATCCCGATTGCATTGTTGAACAGGATCGCACGGAAGAATCGGCCGTGGCGGCTGAGCAGAAACGAAGAAAAGACGACGACAGGGGTTGGTGACAGAAATATATATATACATTTTTTTTTACTTTTTCAATACTGATCGAAGCAATTATTTCTTACTATACATCGCAACGTGATTAACCACATAAAACATTTAAATGAACGGACTATGATGTAGAATAAAACAGTATTTATTTTCCGATTGCGTTATGTAACTGAGCACTCCATCATGATTACCCTTGATAACTATACATACCGAAATCTTACAATGCAAATCAGCCAATATATTATTCTAATTGGATCGTCACACTTTGGCGGGCTTGCATTCTTATGATCCTTCGATTTTTCAGCGAAAGGAACGCATCAGAACGGTGATCTTCCGGAACACAGGGAGAAACATCATTATAGTAAGGTTCGTATAAATATTCATCATATCGTGTATCATAATGTCGTAATAAAATAAAATAAAATAGTTGTTGGAGGGTCACTCAAATTGGTATCCTCGTTTACAGTGTAAACGATTTTTTTTGTTTTTGTGTTTTTTTTTAAATATATAATTCTTTTTTTATTGTATGCGTAATTAGAAACATGACTAAAGCAAGTAATACGACACTTGATGCACGTGGATCCATGATATATTTACACAGTTTTAAAGGATTAATGCTTCGAGCCCAGTAGAAATAATCTCTTTTTTTTTTCATTGTCAATTATGTTTTTAACATTATTCCGTAGCCCCTTAGATGACAATAAATTCGTCCATCTCAGGTCGGTTGAAAATATGAAGTGGAAAACAAGTAGCAATGATGAGAGAATGAGAATTTACGTGACAATAAACAAGTATCATCATGATTATCGTCGAGTCTCTTCTGTGGCAAGTCGGAAATATTGACCGCACTGTGTTCTTACTTACAGGAAAAATCACCTTACACGAAGGAGCGAACTCATGAACGGGAAGGACGCGAAGGCCGCGATAAACAATATCCTTTAATAATCTAATATGGTCGAGTTAAATTAATTAATCATTTATTTATTTATTATCATGTAATTTCCTTAATCACAGAGTACCAGGAGAAGTTCGGATCCCAAGCGAAGATGATGTAAAACGACGGACCGAGTTTGACTTACATTTTATATGATAACGTTTGAATGTTGTATGTAATTAAAATAGAATTCAAAAATAATAAAGAACAATAGTGAATAAATTTTATATTAACTATTGCATCCAATTTTATACAATGAATCGTAAAAAAAAAAAAGAAAAAAAAATAGTAAATCGCCTCGATATACATTTTTATCGTTATTCCACAAAGTTACAAATCAGGTATCAGTGATAAATATGTTTTGACAGCTAAAGATTGGTGTTTTTAGAACAATAAAAAAAGTAAAACTCATGAAATAAAATATCAGTCATAAGGGTGAAGTTGTGATACAGTTAAAGTAGCACTGATCGGCTTTCAGACTTTCTTCCTCAAGACGCCTAAGCCGTAATTTCGCGTCTTGCAATATATCCTCGGTCGAACTGGACTCGCTGAATAAATGATTTCTTTTAGAAAATCTTATAACAGGCACAGTGAGCTCTGCAGATGTTCTTTTCAGTAATTGAGCCTCTTCCAGCTGTCGCGTCAAGCTCACAACACGTAACGTTAATTCTTCTATTCTAGACTGTTGAACTTCAATGAGACTAGACAGTTCCATTCTTTCTCTATTGAGAGCTATTTTCTCCAGACCGACAGCGTAAGAATCCGTCTGGACTTGCATATCGCGAGTCCTCATATTTTTATCAGTCTCCCTACCAGGCAATTCTTTCATAACTTTTGTCAGCTCGTCTCGAAGCTTCTTCAAATTGTCTTCGAATCGTTTGTAGCTATCGCGTTCCGTCTGTAATCTGAAGATTGGATTAGAGACTTTTATTGACAAATTATTGCTGTTTCATCAAAAGTTATGCATCGATGATAATTTACCGCTCTGCTTCCCGAGCAAGCAAATCCTCTTTTGTTGATAACTCAACTTGACGCAAATAAATACGATGGTCAATCTCATCCTTTTCCTTGCTGATTTGCCTCTCTTTTAGATGGACATTGTTCATCAAGACCTGAAATACATTTACAGTACAAGGGTGCATACAATTAATAGAAAATGTTTAATAAAATTATAGTCTCACTTGCGCTTTTGCCAATTTTTCATTAACTACAGTTATTTGCTGTTCCATCGCTACAGCTTGCTGCTTTAATTCGCTCTCCTTCTCCCTCAACTGAGCACCAAAATTTTCTTTTTGTCGATACAATATCCTCTTAGCTACGGCCACTTTAGAGATCTCTGAGGAACAGCGATATTCAGAATTGGTTTTAGTTTGACAATTGTGGAAATCGATGTTCTCCGCTTTGGTATTTATGAGAGATAGGCTTTTGAGTATGCACAGCAGCAACGGTACATCGTTGGTAGCATATTCCGACAAAATTGACAATCTTGCAGGATCATCCAATTTTATTCCAAGAGTTTCCAACGTATGTTGTACATAATCATTCTGCAATTTTTGTTTTTGGCCCGACTCGGTCTCTCTGCCAGCCTGAGGCAAGTGCTTGCAAAAGTTTACGAGCAGGGGAGCTTCACTGGCAAATACGGAGAGGGTGTAAGCGTAATTGTGATTCCACAGATATTCTGCGACGAGCAAGTCGTACACGTATTGCCTGGCTGATTTAGGCCCAGCGTTGTCCTTGTTCAGTGTTGCATCTTTACTCTTCAAGGCGTTAACGAGATTCTGGCGAAGGTGTGTACGCACGTCAGATATTACACCACACTTCTCGAACCTACCGTCGAAATCATAAATCGTATTTACCGCTTTTACGAGTATATCGACAAATGAATCTGCAACAAGTAGATTGTTCATATTTCATTAAACTTACCATGTATAAATCGTCGAATAATAATCGCCATCCATTTCAAATTGCGACTATAAAACACCAATTCTTTTTTTCTATTATCTCCGATCTATGTACCGCTAACGTTTCGGTAACGCTAATATTAATGCGAAGCTAAATCCGTGCGGCGAGCGGCCGAGTGCGAGAGAGACGCGCCATAAGCTTCCTGTGTGAGCGAGCGAGATGGGGTTTAGACTCCCCTTAAGGTAATGCCAATGTCGAAATAACAAGATCACCTAGCAGGTGCTGTTCTTCTTCTTCTTCTTCTTCTTCTTCTTCTTCTTCTTCTTCTTCTTCTTCTTCTTCTTCTTGTATTGCTTGGTCTTGGCCGTCTTGGCTCCGGTAGGTTGCAATGGAGGGGTGACAGACAGTTGACCGAATGCGAACTGTGAATCATGGCCAACCCCATCATATCGAAAGTCTCTAGCGTAGTTTAGGTCCGAAATCTTTATAACTAAATATTAAAGGATTCCATGGTCGAATGAAATTTCCGTATGGAAGGCCTGAATAGGTTTGCATATTCTAGCATAAAAAAGATAAATGTCAAAATCGCAATGAATACGCATCGAACACACTACCTACGAACGCCTACCTACTGCATACTGCAAGAAAATGATCATTTTTTTTTTTTTTTCAAGCATCCGTCTTGAGTGCGAAGCGATTTTTAGCCAACGCGATCGGTTAATAAATCGATGAGTCGGATTCGAAATTCTACGACGGCTTTTTAGCACATTACTGCCCGAAACCATTTATGTAGAACAGATAGAATACCTGCGCTCAAATAGAATTTTCGTATAGAATCACCTGAAATGTTGCATGATATAGTGAAAAAGTTAAATTAATGCAATGATTTTCATTACCTATACCGAAATATTCGAAATATCGAAATGAACGACACGCATTCCGTACGCATCATCTAGGAACTTCTCCCGATTGCATACTACATAAAAACTCGAATCTCCCCTCATGAAGTAAAGTTGAGCGAAACGCGATTCCGACGGTTAAAGTCAGGAAAAGCAGCTAAATTATCGACGCTTGGAAAAGCACACTATTCATACCTTTCAAGCGAGCAGATACCTCCATTACCGACAGCTCGCTTCCAGAGGTGTTTTCGATTTGGCGTTTTTCGTTATTACAACGTGACTGCGCATGCGCACAGGCGTTTTCTGGTACGAATATTCTCCAAAAAATGACCATGCATATGCGCCTGGCCGTTTTTTTTTATGGAGATTCGTACCAGAAAATGATTGTGCGCATGCGCACCATCATTATAACGGCAAATCGAAAACACATCTGAACGCCTGACTCAAGCCGTCGGAATCGTTTTTTCGCTTAACCTCACTTCATGGAGAGCTTCGAGTTTTCATGTAGTAGTTTGCAGTCAGTAGGAGCTCCTAGATGGTCCATACGGAACGCATGCCCGTCTTGATTTGGATATTACTCATGAAAATCATTGTATTAAAAAACTTTTTAATTATATTATGCAAACGCCTCTGGTAATTCTATATGGAAATTGTATTTGAGCGCGGATATTCTATCTGTTCTACATAAACGATTTCAGAAAGTAATGTCCTAAAGGCCGCCGTAGAAATTTTGAATCAGGCCTACCAATTTATTAACCGATCGGGTTGGTTAAAAATCGCTTTGCACTTCAGACGGCTACTTGAAAGAAAATTTAAATTTTC
The DNA here is from genome assembly GCA_963922035.1 of Amblyjoppa proteus. Lineage (NCBI taxonomy): Eukaryota > Metazoa > Arthropoda > Insecta > Hymenoptera > Ichneumonidae > Amblyjoppa > Amblyjoppa proteus. Next base: position 28,830,176 of record OY998232.1, read on the forward strand.
TTCGAGTATATAGTGAGTAGGCGTTCGTAGGTAGTGAGTGCGATGTATGATCCATCAGGATTTTTATATTTAATCGCAAAAATTATTGTATCATTAAACTTTTTGACAAGACTACGCAAATCTATAGGGATTCTATACGGTGTAACGTAGGATTTTTCGTCGTCCTATTATTTCCTCGCTCGAGATGGCGCGAGAGTCCGTTTCGCCCGTGGAACACGAAAGTGTTCGACTCGCAGTGCGCGGGAATTATGAGAGGGTGTTATTAAGATATTCGGGGAGATAACCGAAAACTCGGAGAGACAAGACGTTATTGTTGAAGTTTTCAACTGATATTCAATATATTGTTACAGACTTTTACTCGAGAGCGTGATGCTCGCAGCTCGAAATTCAACCGAGTTTTGCCCTTTCAATTTTTGTAGTCATTTTCTATTCGATGATTTTCGACGATGGTGCTTCCTCGATATCCAAGAGTAGGGGTGGTTCGACCCCTCCGGTAAGTCCGTTATCCAGTCGTGGTCCGGGGCCCGCCTCCTTCGTAGAGTTTCGCCGGGGTAGATGCTGAGTCCGCTGGTGGTCCGAATGACCGTCGATGAGAGGCGTCTGCTTAATTTTATGAGTTTGGGTCCTTTCTTTGCAGACCCTAAAACAAGCCAGCGTTCTTCCAGAATATTCCTTTTTTTCGGGTGAAGTATCCACATCTGGCATCTATCCTTGGGAAAGTTCTGCGCTCTCGTTGGCTTTCTGAATTACCATCTTCTATAGAAAGTTCGCATGTGACCATTCCTGCCTAATATTATATCTATTTGATTCTCGTTAGCATTATTTATATTTGAATCGGACAAATCGCGCGCGACGCATAATTCGACGATCGATTAATATCGCGGTTACCAACTAGATCCGTTACACAGGTGTCTCGGCGAGGTTGGGAATCCGGATGGGTAGTACCCATCGGATGTGTTACGGGCCGATCCGATTGGATGGCTGGTAACTTTTATATTCCGAACTCCGAATGTTGATTCGTTGCTGCCTAGCGTAGCTGCCTCTTTGCACTTTCGAAATGACCAATTTTTTTTTTCGAGATATCCAATTTTTTGCATCGCTATTGGCTTCAGGTGACCCATTTACGCTCGGAATACATGCAATTTGTATTTTTTTTCGAAATTTTAAAAATTCACCATTTTCAGCAAACCGAATCCTGTGTTAAATTTTGCGAAACGGCACTTTCTTTCAAAAAATTTCGAGATATCGAAATAAAACCTCCGCCATTGTTTTCAAGTGGCATGTTTCCCAAACGATTTCATTCACAAAAAAAAAATCTAAAAATTTTGATTGGAAAAAACCCATTTTCGTCGAAAAAATGGTGAGGGTACCAATTGCTTTTTTTTTTTTTTTTTTTTTTTTTTTATGAACTGCCACGTATTTCGACGTATTTTTTTCCGCTGAACACGAATCCACCGGCCTTTTTGGCGACAAAGTGCAGTGAGGCATTGAAAATCTCGATTTTATTCACGAAATATGGTATTTTTGGGTTTTAAATGTGGAAATATTGGGCTGGGAGTAAAATAATTGGTATATTCGTGATCAGCGGGAAAAAATACGTCGACTATAGCCTTGAAACAAAAAAAATCGCGTAAATAACGATTTTTCAATTTTCGAGCCACTTTTGAAAAACGTCGATTTTCGCGATTTTCAAAGGTCGATATCTCGGCTCCCAGTAGAGCTATGGAAAATCCAGGGTGCGCATCGTCTTCCGTATGAAAAAATACACAAAATAAGGTACCGTCCGGAGTTTTAAAAGAGTTTTATCGTGCCGTTTGAGGACGTTGAAAAACGCAAAAAATGGACTCGAAAGGGGTAGCCTTGCAATTTTTTGAGGAAAAAATTTTTTCTTTTTTAAAATTGAACAGCCATGTATTTTGACGTATTTTTTTCCGCTGAACACGAATCCACCGGCCTTTTTGGCGACAAAGTGCAGTGAGGCATTGAAAATCTCGATTTTATTCACGAAAAATGGTATTTTTGGGTTTTAAATGTGGAAATATTGAGCTGGGAGTAAAATAATTGGTATATTCGTGATCAGCGGGAAAAAATACGTCGACTATAGCCTTGAAACAAAAAAAATCGCGTAAATAACGATTTTTCAATTTTCGAGCAACTTTTGAAAAACGTCGATTTTCGCGATTTTCAAAGGTCGATATCTCGGCTCCCAGTGGAGCTACGCAAAATCCAGGGAGCGCATCGTCTTCTGTATGAAAAAATACACAAAATAAGGTACCGTCCGGAGTTTTAAAAGAGTTTTATCGTGCCGTTTGAGGACGTTGAAAAACGCAAAAAATTGACTCGAAAGGGGTAGCCTTGCAATTTTTTGAGGAAAAAATTTTTTCTTTTTTAAAATTGAACAGCCATGTATTTTGACGTATTTTTTTCCGCTGAACAAGAATCCACCGGCCTTTTTGGCGACAAAGTGCAGTGAGGCATTGAAAATCTCGATTTTATTCACGAAAAATGGTATTTTTGGGTTTTAAATGTGGAAATATTGGGCTGGGAGTAAAATAATTGGTATATTCGTGATCAGCGGGAAAAAGTACGTCGACTATAGCCTTGAAACAAAAAAAATCGCGTAAATAACGATTATTCAATTTTTGAGCCACTTTTGAAAAACGTCGATTTTCGCGATTTTCAAAGGTCGATATCTCGGCTCCCAGTGGAGCTACGCAAAATCCAGGGAGCGCATCGTCTTCTGCGTGAAAAAATACACAAAATAAGGTACCGTCCGGAGTTTTAAAAGAGTTTTATCGTGCCGTTTGAGGACGTTGAAAAACGCGAAAAATGGACTCGAAAGGGGTAGCCTTGCAATTTTTTGTGGAAAAAATTTTTTCTTTTTTAAAATTGAACAGCCATGTATTTTGACGTATTTTCTTCCGCTGAACACGAATCCACCGGCCTTTTTGGCGACAAAGTGCAGTGAGGCATTGAAAATCTCGATTTTATTCACGAAAAATGGTATTTTTGGGTTTAAAATGTGGAAATATTGAGCTGGGAGTAAAATAATTGGTATATTCGTGATCAGCGGGAAAAAATACGTCGACTATAGCCTTGAAACAAAAAAAATTGCGTAAATAACGATTTTTCAATTGTTGAGCCACTTTTGAAAAACGTCGATTTTCGCGATTTTCAAAGGTCGATATCTTGGCTTCCAGTGAAGCTACGCAAAATCCAGGGAGCGCATCGTCTTCTGCGTGAAAAAATACACAAAATAAGGTACCGTCCGGAGTTTTAAAAGAGTTTTATCGTGCCGTTTGAGGACGTTGAAAAACGCGAAAAATGGACTCGAAAGGGGTAGCCTTGCAATTTTTTGTGGAAAAAATTTTTTCTTTTTTAAAATTGAACAGCCATGTATTTTGACGTATTTTTTTCCGCTGAACACGAATCCACCGGCCTTTTTGGCGACAAAGTGCAGTGAGGCATTGAAAATCTCGATTTTATTCACGAAAAATGGTATTTTTGGGTTTAAAATGTGGAAATATTGAGCTGGGAGTAAAATAATTGGTATATTCGTGATCAGCGGGAAAAAATACGTCGACTATAGCCTTGAAACAAAAAAAATTGCGTAAATAACGATTTTTCAATTGTTGAGCCACTTTTGAAAAACGTCGATTTTCGCGATTTTCAAAGGTCGATATCTTGGCTTCCAGTGAAGCTACGCAAAATCCAGGGAGCGCATCGTCTTCTGCGTGAAAAAATACACAAAATAAGATACCGTCCGGAGTTTTAAAAGAGTTTTATCGTGCCGTTTGAGGACGTTGAAAAACGCGAAAAATGGACTCGAAAGGGGTAGCCTTGCAATTTTTTGAGTAAAATATTTTTTCTTTTTTTAAAATTGAACAGCCATGTATTTTGACGTATTTTTTTCCGCTGAACACGAATCCACTGGCCTTTTTGGCGACAAAGTGCAGTGAGGCATTGAAAATCTCGATTTTATTCACGAAAAATGGTATTTTTGGGTTTTAAATGTGGAAATATTGAGCTGGGAGTAAAATAATTGGTATATTCGTGATCAGCGGGAAAAAATACGTCGACTATAGCCTTGAAACAAAAAAAATCGCGTAAATAACGATTTTTCAATTTTCGAGCAACTTTTGAAAAACGTCGATTTTCGCGATTTTGAAAGGTCGATATCTCGGCTCCCAGTGGAGCTACGCAAAATCCAGGGAGCGCATCGTCTTCTGCGTGAAAAAATACACAAAATAAGGTTCCGTGCGGAGTTTTAAAAGAGTTTTATCGTGCCGTTTGAGGACGTTGAAAAACGCGAAAAATGGACTCGAAAGGGGTAGCCTTGCAATTTTTCGAGGAAAAAATTTTTTCTTTTTTAAAATTGAACCGCCATGTATTTTGACGTATTTTTTTTCCGCTGAACACGAATCCGCTGGCCTTTTTGGCGACAAAGTGCAGTGAGGCATTGAAAATCTCGATTTTATTCACGAAAAACGGTATTTTTGGGTTTTAAATGTGGAAATATTCGGCTGGGAGTAAAATAATTGGTATATTCGTGATCAGCGGGAAAAAATACGTCGACTATAGCCTTGAAACAAAAAAAATCGCGTAAATAACGATTTTTCAATTTTTGAGCAACTTTTGAAAAACGTCGATTTTCGCGATTTTGAAAGGTCGATATCTCGGCTCCCAGTGGAGCTACGCAAAATCCAGGGAGCGCATCGTCTTCTGCGTGAAAAAATACACAAAATAAGGTACCGTCCGGAGTTTTAAAAGAGTTTTATCGTGCCGTTTGAGGACGTTGAAAAACGCGAAAAATGGACTCGAAAGGGGTAGCCTTGCAATTTTTTGTGGAAAAAATTTTTTCTTTTTTAAAATTGAACAGCCATGTATTTTGACGTATTTTTTTCCGCTGAACACGAATCCACCGGCCTTTTTGGCGACAAAGTGCAGTGAGGCATTGAAAATCTCGATTTTATTCACGAAAAATGGTATTTTTGGGTTTAAAATGTGGAAATATTGAGCTGGGAGTAAAATAATTGGTATATTCGTGATCAGCGGGAAAAAATACGTCGACTATAGCCTTGAAACAAAAAAAATTGCGTAAATAACGATTTTTCAATTGTTGAGCCACTTTTGAAAAACGTCGATTTTCGCGATTTTCAAAGGTCGATATCTTGGCTTCCAGTGAAGCTACGCAAAATCCAGGGAGCGCATCGTCTTCTGCGTGAAAAAATACACAAAATAAGATACCGTCCGGAGTTTTAAAAGAGTTTTATCGTGCCGTTTGAGGACGTTGAAAAACGCGAAAAATGGACTCGAAAGGGGTAGCCTTGCAATTTTTTGAGTAAAATATTTTTTCTTTTTTTAAAATTGAACAGCCATGTATTTTGACGTATTTTTTTCCGCTGAACACGAATCCACTGGCCTTTTTGGCGACAAAGTGCAGTGAGGCATTGAAAATCTCGATTTTATTCACGAAAAATGGTATTTTTGGGTTTTAAATGTGGAAATATTGAGCTGGGAGTAAAATAATTGGTATATTCGTGATCAGCGGGAAAAAATACGTCGACTATAGCCTTGAAACAAAAAAAATCGCGTAAATAACGATTTTTCAATTTTCGAGCAACTTTTGAAAAACGTCGATTTTCGCGATTTTGAAAGGTCGATATCTCGGCTCCCAGTGGAGCTACGCAAAATCCAGGGAGCGCATCGTCTTCTGCGTGAAAAAATACACAAAATAAGGTTCCGTGCGGAGTTTTAAAAGAGTTTTATCGTGCCGTTTGAGGACGTTGAAAAACGCGAAAAATGGACTCGAAAGGGGTAGCCTTGCAATTTTTCGAGGAAAAAATTTTTTCTTTTTTAAAATTGAACCGCCATGTATTTTGACGTATTTTTTTTCCGCTGAACACGAATCCGCTGGCCTTTTTGGCGACAAAGTGCAGTGAGGCATTGAAAATCTCGATTTTATTCACGAAAAACGGTATTTTTGGGTTTTAAATGTGGAAATATTCGGCTGGGAGTAAAATAATTGGTATATTCGTGATCAGCGGGAAAAAATACGTCGACTATAGCCTTGAAACAAAAAAAATCGCGTAAATAACGATTTTTCAATTTTTGAGCAACTTTTGAAAAACGTCGATTTTCGCGATTTTGAAAGGTCGATATCTCGGCTCCCAGTGGAGCTACGCAAAATCCAGGGAGCGCATCGTCTTCTGCGTGAAAAAATACACAAAATAAGGTACCGTCCGGAGTTTTAAAAGAGTTTTATCGTCCCGTTTGAGGACGTTGAAAAACGCGAAAAATGGACTCGAAAGGGGTAGCCTTGCAATTTTTTGAGTAAAATATTTTTTCTTTTTTTAAAATTGAACAGCCATGTATTTTGACGTATTTTTTTCCGCTGAACACGAATCCACTGGCCTTTTTGGCGACAAAGTGCAGTGAGGCATTGAAAATCTCGATTTTATTCACGAAAAATGGTATTTTTGGGTTTTAAATGTGGAAATATTGAGCTGGGAGTAAAATAATTGGTATATTCGTGATCAGCGGGAAAAAATACGTCGACTATAGCCTTGAAACAAAAAAAATCGCGTAAATAACGATTTTTCAATTTTCGAGCAACTTTTGAAAAACGTCGATTTTCGCGATTTTGAAAGGTCGATATCTCGGCTCCCAGTGGAGCTACGCAAAATCCAGGGAGCGCATCGTCTTCTGCGTGAAAAAATACACAAAATAAGGTACCGTCCGGAGTTTTAAAAGAGTTTTATCGTGCCGTTTGAGGACGTTGAAAAACGCGAAAAATGGACTCGAAAGGGGTAGCCTTGCAATTTTTTGAGGAAAACATTTTTTCTTTTTCAGAATTGAACCGCCATGTATTTTGACGTATTTTTTTCCGCTGAACACGAATCCACTGGCCTTTTTGGCGACAAAGTGCAGTGAGGCATTGAAAATCTCGATTTTATTCACGAAAAATGGTATTTTTGGGTTTTAAATGTGGAAATATTGAGCTGGGAGTAAAATAATTGGTATATTCGTGATCAGCGGGAAAAAATACGTCGACTATAGCCTTGAAACAAAAAAAGTCGCGTAAATAACGATTTTTCAATTTTTGAGCAACTTTTGAAAAACGTCGATTTTCGCGATTTTCAAACGTCGATATCTCGGCTCCCAGTATAGCTACTCAAAATCCAGGAAGCGCATCGTCTTCTGCGTGAAAAAATACACAAAATAAGGTACCGTCCGGAGTTTTAAAAGAGTTTTATCGTGCCTATTGAGGACGTTGAAAAACGCGAAAAATGGACTCGAAAGGGGTAGCCTTGCAATTGTTTGAGGAAAATATTTTTTCTTTTTTTAAAATTGAACAGCCATGTATTTTGACGTATTTTTTTCCGCTGAAAAAAAAAAAAAACGACAAAGACGACGACGACGACGACGACGGCAACGACGACGATGACGACAAAAAAAAAAAAAACGACGACGACCAATTAAAAAAAAAAAAAAAAAAAAAAAAGACGACGACGGCGACGACGACGACGACAACGACGACGACAACGACGACGACCAATAAAAAAAAAAAAAAAAAAAAAAAAAAAAAAACGACGACGACGACGACGACGACGACGACGACGACGACGACGACGACGACGACGACAACGACAACGACAACGACAACGACAACGACAACGACAACGACAACGACAACGACAACGACAACGACAACGACAACGACAACGACAACGACAACGACAACGACAACGACAACGACAACGACAACGACGACGACCAATTAAAAAAAAAAAAAAAAAAAAAAAAAAAAAAAAACGACGACGACGAAAACGACGACGACCAATTTAAAAAAAAAAAAAAAAAAAACGACGACGACGACAACGACGACGGCGACGACAACGACAACGACGACGACTAATTTAAAAAAAAAAAAAAAAAAAAAAAAAAAAAAAAAAAAAAAAAAAAACGACGACGACGACGACGATGACGACGACGATAACGACGACGACGACGACCAATTAAAAAAAAAAAAAAAAAAAAAAAAAAAAAAAAAAAAAAAAAAAAAAAAAACGACAACGACGACGACAATTAAAAAAAAAAAAAAAAAAAAAAAAAAAAAAAAAAAAAAAAAAAAAAACCGACGGCGACGACGACGACGACGACGACAAAAAAAAAAAAAAAAAAAAAAAAAAAAAAAAAAAAAAAACGACGACGACGACGACGACGACAACGACGACAATTAAAAAAAAAAAAAAAACGACGACGACGACGACGACGACGACGACGACGAAAAAAAAAAAAAAAAAAAAAAAAAAAAAAAAAAAAAAAAAAAAAAAACCGACGGCGACGACGACGACGACGACGAGGAAAAAAAAAAAAAAAAAAAAAAAAAAAAAAAAAAAAAAAAAAAAAAAAAAAAAAAAAAAAAAACGACGACGACGACGAAAAAAAAAAAAAAAAAAAAACCGACGACGACGACGACGACGAAAGAAAGAAAAAAAAAAAAAAAAAAAAAAAAAAAAAAAAAAAAAAAAAAACGACGACGACGACGACGATGACGACGACGATAACGACGACGATAACGACGACGACGACGACCAATAAAAAAAAAAAAAAAAAAAAAAAAAAAAAAAAAAAAAAAAAAAAAAAAAAAAAAAACGACAACGACGACGACGACGACGACAATAAAAAAAAAAAAAAAAAAAAAAAAAAAAAAAAAAACGACGACGACGACGACGAAAAAAAAAAAAAAAAAAAACCGACGGCGACGACGACGACGACGACAAAAAAAAAAAAAAAAAAAAAAAAAAAAAAAAAAAAAAAAAAAAAAAAAAAAAAAAAAAAAAAAAAACGACGACGACGACAACGACAATTAAAAAAAAAAAACGACGACGACGACGACGACGACGACGACGACGACGACGACGAAAAAAAAAAAAAAAAAAAAAAAACCGACGGCGACGACGACGACGACGACGAAAAAAAAAAAAAAAAAAAAAAAAAAAAAAAAAAAAAAAAAAAAAAAAACCGACGACGACGACGACGACGACGAGGAAAAAAAAAAAAAAAAAAAAAAAAAAAAAAAAAAAAAAAACGACGACGACGACGACAATTAAAAAAAAAAAAAAAAAAAAAAAAAAAAAAAAAAACGACGACGACGACGACAATTAAAAAAAAAAAAAAAAAAAAAAAAAAAAAAAAAAAAAAAAAAAAAAACGACGACGACGACGACGACGACAACGACAATTAAAAAAAAAAAACGACGACGACGACGACGACGACGACGACGACGAAAAAAAAAAAAAAAAAAAAAAAAAAAAAAAAAAAAAAAAAAAAAAAAAAAAAACAAACCGACGGCGACGACGACGACGACGACGACAAAAAAAAAAAAAAAAAAAAAAAAAAAAAAAAAAAAAAAAAAAAAACCGACGACGGCGACGACGACGAGGAAAAAAAAAAAAAAAAAAAAAAAAAAAAAAAAAAAAAAAAAAAAAAAAAAAAAACGACGACGACGACGACGACAATTAAAAAAAAAAAAAAAAAAAAAAAAAAAAAAAAAAAAAAAAAAAAAAAAAAAAAAAAACGACGACGACGACGACGACAACGACAATTAAAAAAAAAAAACGACGACGACGACGACGACGACGACGACGACGACGACGACGAAAAAAAAAAAAAAAAAAAAAAAAAAACCGACGACGACGACGACGACGACGAGAAAAAAAAAAAAAAAAAAAAAAAAAAAAAAAAAAAAAAAAAAAAAAAAAAAAAAAAAAAAAAAAAAAAAAGAAAACCGACGACGACGACGACGACGACGAGAAAAAAAAAAAAAAAAAAAAAAAAAAAAAAAAAAAAAAAAAAACGACGACGACGACGAGGGGAAAAAAAAAAAAAAAAAAAAAAAAAAAAAAAAAAAAAAAAAAACGACGACGACGACGAGAAAAAAAAAAAAAAAAAAAAAAAAAAAAAAAAAAAAAAAAAAAAAAACGACGACGACGACAAAAAAAAAAAAAAAAAAAAAAAAAAAACAAAAAAAAAAAAAAAAAAAAAAACCGACGACGACGACGACGACGACGACGACGAAAAAAAAAAAAAAACCGACGACGACGACGACGAAAAAAAAAAAAAAAAAAAAAAAAAAAAAAAAAAAAAAAACCGACGACGACGACGACGACGAAAAAAAAAAAAAAAAAAAAAAAAAAAAAAAAAAAAAAAAAAAAAAAAAAAAAAAAAAAAAAAAAAAAACGACGACGACGACGACAAAAAAAAAAAAAAAAAAAAAAAAAAAAAAAAAAAAAAAAAAAAAAAAAAAAAAAAAAAAAAAAAAAACGACGACGACGACGACGGCGACGACGACGACGACGACGACGAAAAAAAAAAAAAAAAAAAAAAACCGACGACGACGACGACGACGACGAGAAAAAAAAAAAAAAAAAAAAAAAAAAAAAAAAAAAAAAAAAAAAAAAACCGACGACGACGACGACGACGAGAAAAAAAAAAAAAAAAAAAAAAAAAAAAAACGACGACGACGAGGGAAAAAAAAAAAAAAAAAAAAAAAAAAAAAAAAAAAAAAAAAAAAAACCGACGACGACGACGACGACGAAAAAAAAAAAAAAAAAAAAAAAAAAAAAAAAAAAAAAAAAAAAAAAAAAAAAAAAAAAAAAAAGAAAAAAAACCGACGACGACGACGACGACGACGACGACGAAAAAAAAAAAACCGACGACGACGACGACGAAAAAAAAAAAAAAAAAAAAAAAAAAAAAAAAAAAAAAAAAAAAAAAAAAAAAAAAAAAAAAAAAAAAAAAAACCGACGACGACGACGACGGCGAAAAAAAAAAAAAAAAAAAAAAAAAAAAAAAAAAAAAAAACCGACGACGACGACGACGACAAAAAAAAAAAAAAAAAAAAAAAAAAAAAAAAAAAAAAAAAAAAAAAAAAAAAAAAAAACGACGACGACGACGACGACAAAAAAAAAAAAAAAAAAAAAAAACCGACGACGACGACGACAAAAAAAAAAAAAAAAAAAAAAAAAAAAAAAAAAAAAAAAAAAAAAAAAAAAAAAACGACGACGACGACGACGACGACAAAAAAAAAAAAAAAAAAAAAAAAAAAAAAAAAAAAAAAAAAAAAAAAAAAAAAAACCGACGGCGACGACGACGACGACGAAAAAAAAAAAAAAAAAAAAAAAAAAAAAAAAAAAAAAAAAAAAAAAAAAAAAAAAAAAAAAAAACCGAGGACGACGACGACGACGACAAAAAAAAAAAAAAAAAAAAAAAAAAAAAAAAAAAAAAAACCGAGGACGAC
>OY998232.1:28850361-28852861 GCA_963922035.1 Amblyjoppa proteus
AAATCGCGAAAATCGACGTTTTTCAAAAGTTGCTCGAAAATTGAAAAATCGTTATTTACGCGATTTTTTTTCTTTCAAGGCTATAGTCGACGTATTTTTTCCCGCTGATCACGAATATACCAATTATTTTACTCCCAGCCCAATATTTCCACATTTAAAACCCAAAAATACCATATTTCGTGAATAAAATCGAGTTTTTCAATGCCTCACTGCACGTTGTCGCCAAAAAGGCCGGTGGATTCGTGTTCAGCGGAAAAAAATACGTCAAAATACATGGCTGTTCAATTTTAAAAAAGAAAAAATTTTTTCCTCAAAAAATTGCAAGGCTACCCCTTTCGAGTCCATTTTTCGCGTTTTTCAACGTCCTCAAACGGCACGATAAAACTCTTTTAAAACTTCGGACGGTACCTTATTTTGTGTATTTTTTCACGCAGAAGACGATGCGCTCCCTGGATTTTGCGTAGCTCCACTGGGAGCCGAGATATCGACCTTTCAAAATCGCGAAAATCGACGTTTCTCAAAAGTAGCTCGAAAATTGAAAAATCGTTATTTACGCGATTTTTTTTGTTTCAAGGCTATAGTCGACGTATTTTTTCCCGCTGATCACGAATATACCAATTATTTTACTCCCAGCTCAATATTTCCACATTTAAAACCCAAAAATACCATTTTTCGTGAATAAAATCGAGATTTTCAATGCCTCACTACACTTTGTCGCCAAAAAGGCCGGTGGATTCGTGTTCAGCGGAAAAAAATACGTCAAGATACATGGCGGTTCAATTTTAAAAAAGTAAAAATTTTTTCCTCAAAAAATTGCAAGGCTACCCCTTTCGAGTCCATTTTTCGCGTTTTTCAACGTCCTCAAACGGCACGATAAAACTCTTTTAAAACTCCGGACGGTACCTTATTTTGTGTATTTTTTCACGCAGAAGACGATGCGCTCCCTGGATTTTGCGTAGCTCCACTGGGAGCCGAGATATCGACCTTTGAAAATCGCGAAAATCGACGTTTTTCAAAAGTTGCTCGAAAATTGAAAAATCGTTATTTACGCGATTTTTTTTCTTTCAAGGCTATAGTCGACGTATTTTTTCCCGCTGATCACGAATATACCAATTATTTTACTCCCAGCCCAATATTTCCACATTTAAAACCCAAAAATACCATATTTCGTGAATAAAATCGAGTTTTTCAATGCCTCACTGCACGTTGTCGCCAAAAAGGCCGGTGGATTCGTGTTCAGCGGAAAAAAATACGTCAAAATACATGGCTGTTCAATTTTAAAAAAGAAAAAATTTTTTCCTCAAAAAATTGCAAGGCTACCCCTTTCGAGTCCATTTTTCGCGTTTTTCAACGTCCTCAAACGGCACGATAAAACTCTTTTAAAACTCCGGACGGTACCTTATTTTGTGTATTTTTTCACGCAGAAGACGATGCGCTCCCTGGATTTTGCGTAGCTCCACTGGGAGCCGAGATATCGACCTTTCAAAATCGCGAAAATCGACGTTTCTCAAAAGTAGCTCGAAAATTGAAAAATCGTTATTTACGCGATTTTTTTTGTTTCAAGGCTATAGTCGACGTATTTTTTCCCGCTGATCACGAATATACCAATTATTTTACTCCCAGCTCAATATTTCCACATTTAAAACCCAAAAATACCATTTTTCGTGAATAAAATCGAGATTTTCAATGCCTCACTGCACTTTGTCGCCAAAAAGGCCAGTGGATTCGTGTTCAGCGGAAAAAAATACGTCAAAATACATGGCTGTTCAATTTTAAAAAAAGAAAAAATATTTTACTCAAAAAATTGCAAGGCTACCCCTTTCGAGTCCATTTTTCGCGTTTTTCAACGTCCTCAAACGGCACGATAAAACTCTTTTAAAACTCCGGACGGTATCTTATTTTGTGTATTTTTTCACGCAGAAGACGATGCGCTCCCTGGATTTTGCGTAGCTCCACTGGGAGCCGAGATATCGACCTTTGAAAATCGCGAAAATCGACGTTTTTCAAAAGTTGCTCGAAAATTGAAAAATCGTTATTTACGCGATTTTTTTTTGTTTCAAGGCTATAGTCGACGTATTTTTTCCCGCTGATCACGAATATACCAATTATTTTACTCCCAGCCCAATATTTCCACATTTAAAACCCAAAAACACCATATTTCGTGAATAAAATCGAGTTTTTCAATGCCTCACTGCACGTTGTCGCCAAAAAGGCCAGTGGATTCGTGTTCAGCGGAAAAAAATACGTCAAAATACATGGCTGTTCAATTTGAAAAAAGAAAAAATTTTTTCCTCAAAAAATTGCAAGGCTACCCCTTTCGAGTCCATTTTTCGCGTTTTTCAACGTCCTCAAACGGCACGATAAAACTCTTTTAAAACTCCGGACGGTACCTTATTTTGTGTATTTTTTCACGCAGAAGACGATGCGCTCCCTGGATTTTGCGTAGCTCCACTGGGAGCCGAGATATCGACCTTTCAAAATCGCGAAAATCGACGTTTTT
>OY998232.1:28857861-28883404 GCA_963922035.1 Amblyjoppa proteus
ACTCCCAACAGAATATTCTTTAATGGAAATTCGAGAAAATAAGATTTTTGTTAGAAATATTAATGACGTTTCTGGCCTCCAGGATGAAAGCCAGTGATGAAAAATTGCGAATTAAAGAAAGCACAGAGCTCGCTTCAGCGCCAACAAACCTCAGTCGCGCTTAAACAAAATAAGAGTAATAATAATGAACAATAAAATACAGCATTTTTGTATGATAAATCTTTATCTTTTCGCGCTTGGATCTAAAAAACAACCATAATGCCAGAATGCGCCAACATGTAAAACGTATGGTAAAACGTATGGTAAAACGTATGGTAAAACGTATGGTAAAACGTATGGTAAAACGTATGGTAAAAGGTATGGTAAAACGTATGGTAAAACGTATGGTAAAACGTATGGTAAAACGTATGGTAAAACGTATGGTAAAACGTATGGTAAAACGTATGGTAAAACGTATGGTAAAACGTATGGTAAAACGTATGGTAAAACGTATGGTAAGACGTATGGTAAAACGTATGGTAAAACGTATGGTAAAACGTATGAGGCGTTTATCATATTCTTCGGAAAAAAATACACAAGAAATTAAGTCGGCGCAGTCGGAGGAACGTTTTTTCAAGCCACCTTAAAGCTGCGAATTCAAAACTTGGAATGTCGACTAATTTAACTTTTCAAACAATCAAATTTAAGGTAGCTCTGTCGGTACGCCGGAGTCATAAACATCAGCGTCTATATGTCATAAAAAAATAATGATATGTCGTACTTTGTCTGCATCAATAATATTATTAACAATAATAGAGTGTCTATGAAAATGTTCGTAATTAGGTTGAACCAATTATTTGCAAGCGTATTATCTTGATTAGTGTGAATTTGAATTAATTTCCATGACGATTAGGTTAGGAAACGTCATTTGCCCCCAAAACCGTGCACTTTGATCGCAGTTCTATTAAACATTATTCGGGTAACTTCACTTTTTTTTAATGCGCATCGATTCCTGATTGATTCGCGAGTCCGCAGTACTTTATATTTTTTCTCTATCTTTGATCTAAGTATATTTATTCTCGATTTGAAGATCGATTTCGCCAGCTCTCCTGTAAGCGCCGTGTAAAAAGCCTGATTTTCAAGGTCTAATTATTCATTCAAAGAGTCGGTAAAAGCCTTCGAGATTTTGTACAAGTAAAATTTGATAGTTAAAGTACAACATGTCAAAAGTTTATGCACATGACTTTGGATTGCCTTCGCGACATAACTACCTTAAGGGTTCTCGTCCCCTAAACATTCCAACTGTCATAGAACACTATCGCACAGTTCAATTATTGTTTATCGCAGTAGGGCATTACATAGATTCGCAATATATGTATTAATAGTAAAAAGTAACAGAAATTAATATGTTTGTGCATAGTATAGACAAGTAAGAAGAACATTGAAGACAGCGGATACTCTACCGCTAGCTGCCATCAATTGGTTATAGTAGTTAGTTACAGAATAGTAAGTGTTTTGAGTTTGGCAGTTCCGGCGGGCGAGAGGAGCACGGCAGCACAGCGCGCAGCTCTCAGCAAAACGGACCACGGGGCTCGCACGCGGACTACCAATACGCGCGTGCTGTGCGCACATACATACCCGCGAATAAATATTTTTTTAAGTCCCATAAAAGTTAAGATTTTCAGTAATTCCGAAAATCCTCGAGTGTCACAGTCTGTTTAACGTCGTTGTTGAGTCAACAATATATCTTGGGTGTGCCGAGAGTGTAA
This sequence comes from Amblyjoppa proteus, assembly GCA_963922035.1. Classification (NCBI taxonomy): domain Eukaryota; kingdom Metazoa; phylum Arthropoda; class Insecta; order Hymenoptera; family Ichneumonidae; genus Amblyjoppa; species Amblyjoppa proteus. The sequence goes on from OY998232.1 coordinate 28,859,610, forward strand.
TAAATATGGCGAACAGCGTGGCACCGGACTCGTGGGAACAGCAGGCGGACAGCGGGGATACCGCTACCGCCGAAGGCAAGTTCATCGAGGGCAAGTTTTCGACTCTCAACGTCAATGCAGCGGAATTCGTGCCTTCCTTCTGCATAAACTCTTTGCCGGATAACAGCAATGCGACGCCGGCTTATCCTCTCGATGGTGGTGCGGACACGCCAGCCGTTAATACAACCGCGACCACCTTCGTACCTCCTGAAACTCATCACGGTTAGTTTTCTTACTGCTGCTGCTGCTGCTGCTGCTGCTGCTGCCGCCGCCGCTGCTGCCGCCGCCGCTGCTGCTGCCGCTGCTGCTGCCGTTGCCGTTGCCGTTGCCGTTGCTGTTGCCGTTACCGTTACCGTTACCGTTACCGTTGTCGCTACCAGATGCTCGCTGTCTCAAGCGAATAGATTCAACCTCCCTCGCCACTTCCAAATTATTGCTCGCACTGCCTTTTCGCCCTCGAGTTCCTTTTTTTTTATTCTGCGCAATTCTCGTGATCGCCCGACACCACCACCCCCCCCCCCCCCCCTTTCGTTACCCGTCCGCGTTTTTTTTTGTTCTATTGAGATCCCGTTTTTCCCAATATTATTCACATTATGATTTTATTTACTCTTAAAATGCCTCCATCTCACACACAAATGCCTTCCCCTTCCTATGGCCGTTTTCTCAATTTTCTTATTTCTTTTTTTACTTTTTTCAACATTCTTTCGATAAAGTTTTTAATATAATAAATATGTTTTTGTCACTTTGTATTTGCGATTTAATTGGATGTTTTTGCTGCACATAATTAAACAAGGATAGTTGAGTTGTATAACAGCTGTGCTGCTTTTACAGGTGCAACAACACCAGCTCTACCACCTGATCCTGTCGATAATCGAGTGGAAGAACCACCTGCCGGAGGAGGAGCGCCACCTTCCAACTCATCGGATTCAGTGCATCTGACAGAGTCAGATTGCGAACAAACAACCACGAGTCCGCGACACCAGCCTGCCGATTCGTGGGAAGAAGCCGCAGTCGATGGAGATCCTTTGTTAACACCGGACAATGAAGAGGCTGACATTGAGGAAGACGAGGAGGCTGTCGTTAAGATACCCAAAAAGAAAATTATTAAAGTAGCTGAGGATACCAAGAGTAAAAAGGAACACGTTAATGTTGTGTTCATCGGCCATGTAGGTGAGCAACGTGTATATTGTATCGGAGAACATAATATGAATGTAAACATAATATTTTGATACAATAATTTTTGTACAAAGGGTTCTTTGCCTTAACATATACGTGTACAATGTTAATATCGGTGTATTGCCCGTATTAAAAGCAAATAATTTGCTTATCAACGTGAATATTTCCTTTTACAATCGTAGATGGGTATTACGAAATATATGCTTGCTTAAAAAAGAAACAGCAAATAAAGAAAAGAAACAAAATCTCTATGCACTTTGTATAAAATATCAACTTTATATATCGCACTAGGTTTGGATGACATAGATACACTAAAGATATACGTATTGTGTATATATAGTGAAAATGACATTGTATATATATATATACAATGACATTTTCACGTTAAAGTGTTTAATCTCGTAAAAGCGTTACACCTGACTAATAAATTAATATATTAAACATTTAATCCAACAGACGCTGGCAAGTCTACTATAGGCGGACAAATAATGGCTTTGACCGGTATGGTGGACAAGAGAACATTGGAGAAATACGAAAGAGAGGCAAAGGAGAGAAGCAGAGAGACGTGGTATCTGAGCTGGGCTCTTGACACAAATCAGGAGGAGCGAGAGAAGGGTAAAACCGTCGAGGTTGGAAGAGCGTACTTCGAGACCGAAAGAAAGCATTTTACTATTTTGGATGCGCCTGGACACAAGAGCTTCGTTCCAAACATGATCGGCGGTGCGGCGCAAGCCGATCTCGCCGTCCTCGTTATATCAGCCCGAAAGGGCGAATTCGAGACTGGCTTTGATCGAGGGGGTCAGACGAGAGAGCACGCGATGCTTGCAAAAACAGCGGGCGTTAAACATTTGGTTGTTCTAGTTAATAAAATGGATGATCCGACGGTCGAATGGGACGAGGGAAGATACAATGAGTGCAGGTGGGTTTGTTCGAGCTTGACTATAGACCGCGAACGTGTTATTTATTTCTTTATTTACATTGACGGTTTTTTTTCTTTATAACAGAAGTAACTAATGTGTGCAGTCGTTCTTGAAATGCTTTACGGTTTGTTTAGCAATGTCATTTATTATATCTGTGTTGCAGAGATAAAATATTGCCGTATTTGCGAAAGTTGGGTTTCAATCCAGCCAAGGATCTAACGTTTATGCCGGTCTCGGGACAGCTCGGCATCGGCCTGAAAGATGGTATACCCGAGAGCCTCTGCGACTGGTACAAGGGCCCACCTTTTATACCCTTCATCGACTCTCTGCCGTCACTTAATCGGAAGAGCAATGGTCCATTCATAATGCCGATTGTCGACAAGTATAAGGACATGGGAACAGTGGTGATGGGCAAGGTCGAGGCCGGTGAAGCGAGAAAAGGACAATCTCTGCTCGTCATGCCCAATAGGGTAATTTTCTATAAATTTAAATCTTAAAAAAAAATTGTAGGGTTATGAAATTTCTTGTCATACTTGGGGACTTAAATTTGTCTCGATGTTCACAGACGGCAGTGACCGTCGATCAACTTTGGTCCGACGATGAGGAAGTAACGTCGGTCAGTCCCGGTGAAAACGTAAAGATAAAGCTGAAGGGTATCGAGGAGGAAGACGTTAGCCCCGGTTTCGTACTTTGCGACAGCAACAATCCAATAAAGACGGGAAAAGTCTTTGATGCCCAAGTTGTTATATTAGAACACAAGAGCATTATATGCGCGGGTTACAGTGCGGTTATGCACATCCACTGCGCGGCTGAAGAGGTCACGGTTAAGGCACTAATATGTCTGGTAGACAAAAAAACGGGGGATAAAAGCAAAACGCGACCGAGGTTCGTTAAACAGGATCAGGTTGCGATTATGAGAATCGAGTGCGCTGGAGTAATCTGCCTTGAAAAATTTAAACTCTTTCCACAAATGGGACGTTTCACTCTCAGGGACGAAAGTAAGTATCATTTCGACAGACGGAAAAAATTTATTAAAATTACACGCTTTCCTTTAAGTTTATCAGATCGCCACGATAATGATTTTTGTTCTTATTAATTTTTTCAGATAAAACTATTGCTATCGGCAAGGTGCTGAAAGTGGTCGAGTAAGCTTGCTCAACACGTCGATTGTTGCTCGATTTTTTTCAATAAATATTGTGTGCACTGTCGGGAAACGACAGGCGGACGAATCCATGCATAGAACACAACGACGCAAGCCCCTACTCTAAACACGATTGTACACTGGTGGCAGACCCGATTTAACGACGATGACCTACCGATTGGAATTATCGGATTGCCGGAATAGCCTCATTTACCCCAGATGCACCGCCGCGTACACGTACGCTTACTCATTATCAGATAAATCGTTAAGAGAAATCCGCGTATGAATCATAAAAAAATATTTAAAAAAAAGACACTTCACCGATTGGCATACTAATATACCCACACACAGAACGAAACAGACAAATATTGACTTGCACATGGAAAATATACGTACAAACGACTATACATATACATAAATGTGTTTGTGTGAAGATTATAATACAGTTGAATTCTAAAACTGTAAATAGAAGAAGCGATGAAATCGATCAAACCACGCACGCACGCGCGCGCCCACACACACACACACACACACACACACGCACGCAACTTACGTACGCTTTTCCTCACATGGCAATTTTCGACAAGTGCAATTTGTCCGCGACGCATAAATCTCCTGCCGCGCCTCGAGCATACACTAGATATGTAAATACTTGTCGAACGTCGTCGAGCGGCATCTTGTATCGGGGTATTATTGATACAATTAATAACTGAAAAAAAAATATATAAAAAGGTAAGAATTTTTTCAACAATGTAAAAGCGATATTTTTGTTCGTTCGAGTCACGCGAAATGAACGATGTAAAGTGAAATATTGATATAAAAGAGTAATTCTAAGGAAGAACTATTATTATTATTATTATTATTATTATTATTATTATTATTATTGTCATTATTGCTACGTTTAGTACTAATTAACGAATTGGCGGGTAAGAGGTGAAGAAAAAAAAATTATCGAATCACGCGACTACATAGTGTTACACGACAATGAATAATTATTGGATGATTACATTATCATGATTATTATTATTATTATTATTATTATTATTATTATACTGTTTCTCATTTTATTGCGATTAAAAATAACTTTACAAGAAATAACACTTTCATCAAACTCCGAATGTTTGATAGCCGATTAGGTCGAATTACCCCAAGGTGAAATAAAAAAATGATCAGCTAGTTGCTGCAAGCAACTCCTTTTCATCTGAGAAAGGGAAATTGATTATACGAATTAAGTCTCTTATCAAGCAGTCATTTTATCAGAGCTAAACTACACACTAAAAGAAATTCGTATATTTAACAAACATTTAATGTCCACAAAAGTTGAATATTGTTGCTTGTTAGCTTTTAATTGTTTTGTTTATTTTAAAAAATACGCTGCGGTGACAAAAAAAGAAGTGAAATGAACATGACAGTGTTCAAAAGTAAAAAAAATGCGAACTTGGAGTATAATTTTTTTTTAAATCGTGTATTCGTATATGATTATTCGATGAGATTGATGAGCTATACCGGTCTAGCTTCTGGTATCATTTCAAAGTAATACTCGCTGGTGACGTACGGTGAAAATTTGGCGCTGAATACGGTTAGTGTGTACCAACTACACGGCTACCCACTAGTAGTTGGAATATCTCGAGCTGAAGGGGACGGCGCATTGCTGCGAGAGCAGAAAAGAGACGCGGCAGCGGCCAGAGTGGGCCAGTGTGTTGTTGCATGTGCGTATGCGGCTAGTCGGTAGGATATTACAATTGGCAAAAAAAAGGTTTCGTTAATTGGTTTTGGGAGATCGTTGTCGATCAGATAGCATGACGGCACACGATCAGATGCGAGCTATGCTCGATCAACTGATGGGCACTGGACGTAACGGTGAGTATAATATAGAGTAAAAAATATTGCTCGTTTGTTATCACATAGCGTACCAGCTAGAACGAAGAAACGGGCGATTACGCGTCGTTTCAAGATGGCTACGACCGTGTACGTCTCCCGACTTTGCTCTCGCATCTATCTCAACACAATTACCAATAAACTTACCGTTGCAGGTGAGAATAACAAATTTCAAGTGAAATACTCCGATCCGAAGGTCTGCAAGAGCTTCCTACTAGCATGCTGTCCGCACGAGATCCTATCATCAACGGTGAGTACCTACGAATTGTCGCGACGAATAAACACGTTTTGACAAGACGCTCTATGGTTTTTTTTTTTCTTTTTTTATGGTTATATATAAGAATTGTCGATGAGTATATCATATTTTTGATAATGCACGCTATGCGCGCGCCACCTAACTGACTCAACTGTCCAACATCTTCGCTACAAATGCCAAATTTGAAAAATATTAAAGTTTAATAAAGCCCCTAAAAGAACCCGCATAGATACGCTTAGCTTAGGTTCCTTGGGGCTGATTACAATGAGGTCTACAATGTTTTTTTGAGTGAACAAAAAAAAATATACGTATATGCAGAGATTTATTTCATGAAGAGCCTTCGACCTCTGGCTGTGCGGCCATAGAATTGTCCTGTCGACGATACACAGTCTGTTTAAGACGGTCAACCCTTTTTCTTACCTCCTTCATTCAAGAGTCCATGTTGAGAAACATGTAGGTATAACGACCTTTGAGAAAGAAAAAGGTGTAAACTGCCATATGTTTTAACACGGCAGGCATATACTTTTTCTTAGCAGTCGATATGTGTGTACATGTATATGGGAAACGTACATGGCAAAAGAGAAGAAACAAAAGAAAAAAATATATATATATACATTCGTTTGGGACACTTGTTATTTCATATATCGCACACACACACACACGCGCGCGCGCGCGCGCGCGCATGCATACATACATACATACATGTACACGTATATGTACATACATATTTGGAAATATAAAAAAAGAGTAAGGTGAACATGGATGAAATTTAGAGGGGAAAAAAGCAAAAGAACAATGGCAAAAAGATAATCAACCAATGGACTAATGAACAATTCCGCTGCACTTCTATTTCCAGAGTATCTGGATAAACGAATTACAATCCGATTCATTGGACAATATCATTGAGCATATTGTCTAATCATATCTTGTACTTGTCACTTTCGCACACACGCGTTACTGTAAGTACGAAAACGAAAGAAAAGAAAAAAATGTGATCAAATGAAATGATTAAGAAAAAAATTTAAAAAAAAATGAAAGTAATCAAACCGCGCTAAAAGACGTACGTATTACATCTATCACATTGTTCTATTTAACATATTTTCAAGCACTTGGGTATTAGTAATTTCATTGACGTTGAAATATAATGCGTTGTATTTATCGTGACTCGCACGGCCGAGCCAATGCTTGTGACGGTGATGAGCGATTATGATGCTGTCATGTTTGAATATTTTTCTTTTTTTGTACAAATAAAAAAAGAAAAAAAATTATAAAATCACTTTTGTAAGCTGCGATGGGTGAGTAGCATTACCCAATTTAATTTTCTTAATTTACTCGCTCGTCGCTTCTCACTAATAATGCCGTTTATCGGGGATGATAGGAACTGTAAAGGTTTCGTACGTGAGTATATATATATATCGAGTCTTCGACTTGGAAGATGCGTGCGTATGGAAAACAATTCAACAATCTCGTAAGTAAGAAACGTAATATTGCCCAGAAATAACAACTGCGGATTACAAACAAACATATAATAAAAAAAAAAATTTAAGTACAAAACGCACTCTACTTTGTAATCCATTTTAACCGGAAATTATCTAAAAACGTTCCATATAATCTCACTTGGACTAATTTAATTTTTTAGCGATTTACGGCCGCAACATAAGTAAATAATATATACACCGGATTTTTTGTGTACATTTTTGGCTATCAATTCGTATGTTCTTCGTGATTAATGCATGACATGGATGATACTTGAAAAAAACGGTTCAAAAACTCGTGGTTGTTACCGGTCACGTTAAATAATATATGGCTATATAGTTTACATACCAATGTGCATAAAACACGGCGAGAGTGAGGGGCGAAGGGCGGGGGGGGAGGGGGGAGAGAGAGAGAGAGAGAGAGAGAGAGAGAAGTCTAGCCAGAAGCCCGCGGCACGTCAACGAGACAGACTCATTGCGAAAATTCTCCCAGCGTCGTTAATGTACGTATTGAAGTTGATTAATTAGGTAAGAGACAGTAATCGGCATCAATAACATGTCCGATACGTGTAAGATTTTTATATAAAATAAATAATAATAATAATTATTATTGATAATATTAACTACTTGATAAAATAAGTTGACTGTAAGTTGTCTCATAGAAAATTTGTCATTGTCACAACATGTAAAATTAAGGTGTGTGTGCTGATTGTAGCATCGTTGCCATCGCAAACTCGCGTCAGGCGGAGAGGTCTTGCCACTCTTGTAAGTTAACTCAACAAAACTCTATCTTTATTCTTTAGGCATTATTACGTTTCTCTGTTCAAATGTAAGGTACCTCTCGTACGAAAAATCGATAGTTGAATTAGTTGAAAAAGCCAGTCTTGTTTTTAACAAGTATAATGACATACGCTCCCGTGAGAAACAGAGAGTGACGAGACGGAAAAAAAATTGAAGAGAAAAAGAAAAAAGTCGGCTAATGGTTAATGACATCCTGAACTATCCTCAGGATCTCCCCGTGAACGATTATCCATTGGTCATAAATCACTGTTTGATATTATCCTATCACTATAGCATAGTTGTATTCCATTAGTATATTCATTGGAATAATAATCAAGGACATCGTTCAAGTCCTAATATGATTTCGTCGCGGGGCCTAAAGATTTTTATAAGTGGTAAGGATTTTTTACACCAATTCACGTTCATATCTAACTAATATTTTTTATGTTTTGTCAATCGTAGCGCATGGACCTGGGAGATTGCCCCCAGATTCACGATTTGGCCCTACGGGCTGACTACGAGGCCGCGCAGAAGAAGAAGGATCACTTCTACGACATTGACGTGAGTAGCTAGCAACCCATCTGCGATATTGAAATTACCACGTGAGCAATAATTATTATTATTATTATTATTATTATTATTATTATTCACCAGGCAATGGAACACCTTCAGAACTTTATCGCGGATTGTGATCGTCGGACCGAACAGGCCAAGCAGCGCCTCGCCGAGACTCAGGAAGAATTGAGCGCGGAAGTTGCGGCTAAAGCGAACAATGTTCACGTGCTTGCCGAAGAGATAGGAAAGAAACTGGCAAAAGCCGAGCAGCTAGGCGAGGAGGGTTTTGTTGAGGAGTCGATGAAATTGATGGGTGAGATCGATGAATTACGAAAGAAGAAGAACGAGGCCGAGCAGGAGTACAGAAACAGCATGCCAGCGTCGAGTTATCAGCAGCAAAAGCTGCGCGTTTGCGAAGTTTGCAGCGCTTACCTCGGTATTCACGACAACGACCGGCGGTTGGCTGATCATTTCGGTGGCAAGCTCCATCTTGGTTTCATCAAGATTCGAGAAAAACTTGCCGAGCTCGAAAAAACCGTCGAGGATAGACGCAAGGAAAAACGAGAAACAATGATGGATAGAGACAGGCAGCGGGACAGGGACAGGGAGAGGGAAGATCGGGACAGAGACCGGGATAGGTCGGACAGGGGTAGAGGCGGAGGACTTGGATATCGGGAACGTGAGCGCGATCGTGATCGTGAACGCGATCGCCGAGACAGAGAGAGAAGACGATCGCGATCACGGAGCCGGAGCCGTGGCAAGAGGTTGCGTTTTACACGTCTATATCTCGATATCTCTTTCTGTTGTGCGAGCTGGCACATTGAAACAATTTTTCTTTTTCACCACTAGATCGCGGCGTTCACGAAGCGGCAGCCGAGGTCGTCGTTCACGCTCGCGACGAAGCGCCTCCAACGATCGTAAGAGATAAAGAGGAACGGACAACCAACAACTATATACAAGATCATCAACTCTAAAGATAATGGAGTAGTCCTTACCGTTCACCCGCCGCGGTTCATACACCATCCATATAATTAAGAAATAAGCGTGTATTTCGTATTCCTCAAATATGAATGTCAACTTTTGCGCCGGGGAAAAAAAAGTCATTTGCTATGCTGCTGCTGCTGCTGCTGCTGCTGCTGCTGCTGCTGCTGCTGCTGCTGCTTTTCACAAACAAACTTTGTTCATCATAGAAACGAGTAACGGTTTACGATCATTTATAAATATCGAGTTTCGTGGAGTCGAAAATAATGAATACATTCTTGGGTGATATACGTGATTAACACTAATTTCCACAATACAATTCGTAAGTAATTTACACGCCCGATATTACAACAACAAAAAAATCATTTACATTCGTGGGTGTATATTCAATTGATTTAACTTGATGTTTTATTGCTATTATTATCATTGTCTGATGTAAATAAACTTAGTTTACCTCGATTGACGAAAAAAGATTTGTATATTTTAACGCTTGTGGCCAACTTTGATAAACAGCCGTATATACAAAGAAAACCGATGGCGTTCGATAATTTGTTTAGTTAATTTATTTGTCGGGTGAAATAACGAGTTGAACGGAACTTATCATGTTCCCACGATACTCATACGTTGCTCATCAAATGCTTCTGAATGCGATTGTGTCTCTGCCAACAACTCTCGAGGCGGGACCAAAGCATTCCAAAGCTAATCTTGTTGGCGCCTCGTTGCTGCTTGCTGTAGACGCTCAGATAAATGCCCAGTACGATTATCAAACCCGAACACACATATTGTAATGTAAAAGGTTTGTAAAAAAAGAGGAAACTTATTATTATGGTGACTGCTTTCCGGCATGTTGTGACAGTCGCCGCGACGTATGCACCGCAACACTGTACCAATATCAGCACTATCTGAACTCCAAGATAACCGGAAAGGGAGAAGAGTAAAGCGTATCCATAAGTCTCCACCAGATGCTGAAATAAGAATAATAATCGAAAGTCAGATTAAGTTAAATAAAAATAAAAATAGAGGCTCAATAAATTACAATGAGTTATACCTGCGAGCAGAATGTGGCAGCATTTGTCAGCTCACCCATGATAGAGAGTACCAATAACAAGTAGACGAATCCAATGCTGTAGGAATACAATACGACTTCCGTATTGGTGGCTTTATACTGTCGCATTGCTTTCTCCTGCAAATTGCCTATAAGCGTGTCGCATAGTAAAGCGCAACATATCATTGCAACACCTACGATATCAAAATGCGGCGAGATCATACTGTCGGCAAGCGTGAATAGCACAAGACCGATACACAATAGACCCGCCGCTATGAAATCTAATATCCCATATTTCTTTCCCTGTATGATAATACCGCCGACAAGCACCGGAATTAATTTGCAACATTTGAATATCACCTGAAACAAATAGATTTATTGTACTCCATTTTGGAGATAGAATTTTTTGTTTTTATTGCCTTTCTCGCACATCCGCACCTGTGTCGGATAGTTTAAATATCCCAGGGAAGAATTGGAAAAGCCCATGGTACCCAGAGTAAGTAGCGCCAGAGTCAGATAAGTTCCGAATGGAATCCTCCTTGAGATTCCTCTCAGATGCGACTCGAACGATGCGAAAATTGTATAATAAGCAAACTGGACCAAGGTCAAGTACCAGCCGAAGGGCCTGAAACCTTCTAGGGTAAATATGAGCTCCTGGATATATCCATATACGATGAAGAAGAAGAAAACTCCCGCCGAGCACCACAAAAATTGAGCCTTTTTACTCTTGTTATTCAGGTTAAACCAGAGAAATTTTACCGGGCTCCCATTCGCCACTGTATAATCAACAAAATGGTATATAAATTATTTGATTACGCATCAGTAGGAAGGAAGATGCAAGTTTACTACCTAGATCGTCGTTATATCCTTTGTCAGACATCGCTGCAGTTATCATTGTTGGTTTAAACGAATATTGTTAAAATCCTCCATCATTTCCCCTGGAGAGAATTTTTCCTGCCAACATGGACCGATGGTAATTGATCAGTATTCCAAACGTCCGATCATTCAATTTCGGACCGTTTAATGTACACTTCTTTAATGTAAGTACATTATATGACAAAAGACATTTTAACAAATTAATTTTGTTGATTTGCCATTGGCGGCTGACGTTACACATGTGAGAAGGATCAACTTGGCCTCGATATCGGTGTTATGTTGTGTTAATGTATCGCGTACTACAACGCGAGGAGTGTTTGCCGCTCAACACGCGAGAGGCCACTGGCGAATGACGGTAAGATTGGTGACTTCAGCTTGCCGACACGTGTCCTAAATCTCATAATCCCCAACGCTTCAAACGCCCGAAATTCATTGTAACGTAGGATTTTTCGCCGTCCTATTATTTCCTCGCTCGAGATGGCGCGAGAGTCCGTTTCGTCCGTGGAACAGGAAACTGTTCGACTCGCAGTGCGCGGGAATTATGAGAGGGTGTTATTAAGGTATTTGTGGAGATTACCGAAAACTCGGCGAGACAAAACGTTATTGTTGAAGTTTTCAACTGATATCCAATATATTGTTACAGACTTTTACTCAAGAGCGTGATGCTCACAGTTTGAAATTCAAACGAGTTATGTTCTTTCAATTTTTGTACAACTTTGCTTTTCGATGATTTTTGACGATGGTGCTTCCTCGATATCCAAGAGTAGGGGTGGTTCAACCCCTCCAGTAGGTGCCTTATCCAGTCGTGGGCCGGGGCCCGCCTACTTCGTGGAGCTTCGCCGCGGTAGATGGGGAGTCCGCTGGTGGTTCGAAAGACCGTCGGTGAAAGGCGTCTGCTTAATTTTATGCGTTTGGGTCCTTTCCTCGCAGACCCTAAATCTTTTTTTTTCTTCTGGTGAAGGTACCACATCTGGCATCCATCCTTGGGGAAAGGTCTGCGCTTTCGCTTTCTTTTCTGAATTACCCTCTTCTATAGAAAGTTCGCATGTGACCATTCCTGCCTAATAATATCTATTCGATTCTCGCTAGCATTATTTGTATTCGAATCGGGCAAAACGCGCGCCCCGCGTAATTCGACTATCGATTAATATCGCTGTTACCAACTAGATCCGTTACATCATTCAACCGATGTAACGTTTATCCCAAATTGTAATCTACCGAATGTTCGTTCGTCCGAATGTTGACGGCAGTACTTCGTTTCTACAGAACCCGACTCTACACCACCGACTGGGGTAACATATAGGTGGCCGAAAGCGATTCCTCTATTATGACCAACCTTACCCAACGCAAAGTCTTTAACACACTACGGCTCACAAACCGCTTCCGTACAGGCGACGCGATATACGTGCTTAAACGTGATTTCCGTCCGATATGTTTAGAGTCGAATCCATATTAGAGTAAAAAAGTAAAATAGTGTAATGTTTATCGACAATAATACATAAAAGACGACGGATAAACGTTGTATACTCACCACCTGGTAACCCGTCCTGACTGAATGGGATAACAATCTTTGAATCTCACGCCAAGTTGCCGAATTTAGTCCAAAAGGATTTCAAAGCATACCCTCACCAAGGATGGGGCAATTTACCGACGCTCGAAAGTACCAGCGGTCGGCAATGTAGATATCTGCTTGTCCCAAAGTTACAGTTTTTCGCCGAAGGATGACGCTGAACGTAAACGCTGCAACGATATTACCGCGTTAAGATGTTTGGGCCAAAATCGCGGTAGGGGCACGGGAGAGGGGCTCCGCTGACCGCGTTAGTTAGACTCTGCTGACCGCGTTGGTCAGACTAACGCGGTCAGCGGAGTCCCTCTCCCAATATCGTTGCAGCGTTTACGCTTAGCGCCAACCTTCGGCGAAAATCTGTAACTTTGGGACAAGCAGATATCTACATTGCCGACCGCTCGTACTTTCGATCGTCGGTAAATTGCCCCATCCTTGGTGAGAGTATGCTTTAAAATCCTTTTGGACTAAATTCGGCAACTTGGCGCGAGATCCAAAGATTGTTATCCCATTCAGTCCGGACGGGTTATCAGGTGGTGAGTATACAACGTTTATCCGTCGGGTTTTATGTGTTATTGTCGATAAACATTACACTATTTTACTTTTTGACTCTAATATGCATTCGACTCCGAACATATCGGACGGAAATCGCGTTTAAGCACGTATATCGGGTCACTTGTACGGAAGCGGTTTGTGAGTCGCAGTGTGCTAGAGACTTTGCGTTGGGTAAGGTTGGTCATAATAGAGAAATCGCTTTCGGCCACCTATATGTTACCCCACCGACTGTACACAACCGCAATGCGACACATGGCCTGGCAAAATCAACTGCAACCGTGCACAGTGCTCGACTGTACACAAACCTATCTCTGCACATGCATAAAGTGTACACAAGCACATCTTTCATTTGTCAAACTCTACACAGCGAATCTGTACACACCTTAAATGGATGATTGCAAAACTGTTCACAAGTAAAACTGTATACAGCCAGACTCTACACAAGACAAATGAGCAACGGCAAAACTCTACACAAGCAGAACTTTACGCGGCAAAATTCAACGGATATATTATTTTTCCCAGAAATACTCTACGCACGCTCAATACAAAACGCCAAAACTACATCAGCTCGACATTCTTTGACGAAACTCTACACCATCTCGAAGCTTTTTGTCAAAACTCTACACAAGCTCGACGCTTTTTAACAAAACTACACGAGCCGGATACTCTTTTCACCGACTCTACACACAACCCAATTCACCACAGTTCCGACTCAAGACAAACGCGACTGTGCATATTCACCGATTGTCACGTCAACCGATGAGGATATCGCGAATCTCTTCGCCACACAGTTCGAATCCGTTTACACTCGCGACTCGGGTTGCAATCCAGAATACTCACCGGGTTCAAAGCTACCTCGGATAGAAATGGGCGTCACCCACCAGGATATACATGAAGGCTTGTTGACTCTAAACCCGCACGGAGGCCCTGGCCCAAACGGTGTACTACCACTTTTACTCAGGAATTGTGCTTTTGTCTTGACTCGTCCTCTGCACATACTATTCAATAAATCGTTGCGGTGCGGGTTCATTCCGAAACCTTGGAAGACGAGCCTTCTCACGCCGATTTTCAAGTCCGGGGACAAAGTCGAAACATCTAACTACAGGCCAATCTCAATGCTTAATACCATACCGAAGCTCTTTCAAAAACTAGTCACGCACAAACTCTCGGGAGCTTTCGATGCCGTGTTCGCGCCGGAACAACACGGTTTTAGGAAAAGTAAATCCACGGTAACAAACCTTGCAACATACACGAGCTACATAACTAGAGCACTCGAGGAAGGGTCGCAAGTAGACGCAATATATACTGATTTTTCGAAGATCTTCGACAAGGTAAACCATTGTATTCTGTTAGGCAAGCTACGTCACTTCGGGGTCTCGGGTGAACTACTCTCATGGTTTGAGTCGTACCTATCTGATAAAACCTAAGTCGTTCGCGTCAATTCCGTGATATCTTGGCAAATTAGAGCGACATCGGGTGTTCCGCAAGGATCACATCTTGGGGCGCTGGATTTTCAATATTTTTGTCAACGATATTGTACAACACCCGGTAACGGGAAAGGTTCTTCTGTTTGCGGACGACCTAAAAATATATAAAATCATCGGATGCTCCGAGGACGCGGTCAGACTACAACACGATCTCAAAATGCATCGCAATATCTTTCTCTAGGAGAAGATTAGTATATAGTTCCCCATATTCGATAAATGGTAGTAACCTGATCATTTTACCGGTGATCCGTGACCTCGGAGTAATCCTTGACGCCACCCTGTCGTTCACGGAACACTACCTTGAAATTGTAAGAAACGCGTCGAGGATACTTGGATATGTTAAAAGTCCGTCTATACTGCACTTATTCGTCGAGGTTTAGAATATGCATCACCGATCTGGTGCCCGTACGAGCAGGTGTACATAAATCTTCTTGAAACACTTCAACATACATTTTTGCGATTTGCTGCTTTCCGTCTAAATCGACCGATGGGAATTGCGGGCCACGGCTATTCTCCAATATTACAAGACCTAGGGATGGAGACCCTCCAAACTACACGCAAAATAGCCGACACCATGTTATTTTTCAATATACTTAATGGTCATGCAGATTGTCTGGAGTTATTGCTCGAATTTGTGCGCCGATTCACGTGAATACCGACGAGAAATCCCGAATTATTTCAGACTAGGACCTATCGTACTAACTACGCGCATTATGGACTCATAGCGCGCCTCATGCGATATTCTAACGAATTCCAATCAATAGAAAAAGTTTCTGGCATCCCGCGGTCACTTTTCCGTCTATCCCTAATGCGTGCTAGGCTATAGCTTCTCAAGAGCAAAAACTTTCTCATAAACTCAAATGCTTAGATTAAATTCTAATGCAACTTGTCAATACCGATTTGTAAAAAGGGCTTGTCCCGTTTATAAATAAACATAAACAACATAAACATAAAATACGAAATATCAAATCGAGGAAAAAAAGTGTTTGGGCAAACATTTATTTATTTATTTATTTATTTATTTATTTTTTCAAGGTAAATAAAAAACAAAGTGAAAGTCTGCGATCATCACAATTACAAATCCATTATAACTATTAATAATCGGGTATTACAATCACCGTTGAATCGGCGAATATACATAAACTCTTCCAGGCACTTGAGCTTAATAAAGAACTCGTAAAAAATGCAAAAGAGGAAGAAGCACTTCTCAATGAAAAAATTACTACGGCATTGAAGGAAGCAAAATAATTCTTATGTTATCTTGTTTATTCTTTCCAACGATATAATTTAATAGAAAATACCAAAGATTAAATAAAAAAATCAACATATGGAATGTTCCTACCGTGTTACTTTTTTTCACAATTCTTTATAGTTAGTCAGAGAAATTTTCGAAAATATCAGGGAAATGTCAAGGAATTTTTTTTTAGTCCGATCTAGCGGCCACCCTGATGTCCCACTAGGCTTAAGCTCACAAAGGCCAACAAATTCGTGTTCAGCGCGCTCAAATACGTCGGAATACGTGACAAATAATTTTATAAACAGAAAAAACATTTTATAAAAATTAAAAACTTTTCGTCAAAAAATTGCAAGGCCCCCCCTCGAGTCAACCCCCCCCCCCCTCCTTCGCCCCTTTCGAGCACCCCCCCCCCCCCCCTTTCGAGGCAATTTCTCGCGTCTTTCAACGTTCTCAAACTGCCCGATAAAACGCGCTTCCGATACTTCGAGCAGGGCCCTATCTTTTGTATTTTTTTTCCCGTAGAATACGATGGGGACCTCGGATTTTCCCTACCTCAATTGGGAGCCGAGATATCGACGTTTGAAAATCACGAAAATCGATGTTTTTCCAAAAGTGGCTCAAGCATTGAACGATCGTTGTTCATTCGATTTTTGTTTTTTCAAAACTATGTTCAACGTCTTTTTCCCCACTGATCATGAATATAACATTTAACAAGTGGCCACGTCCGCGATTTTCCAATTAAAGTTATATGTCCTAAAAAAAAAAAAAAAAAAAAAATGTCATCACTCGGTGCGGAAATGGACACTTTTCCGCCCGCTTCGCGTGCGTAAAAACGGCCATTTTCTCACCTTATGATGAAACATTTCGTACATCCCTTGTGCGAAACAGTTTTTCGCCCTCGTGGAGTAATGTACTTCCACTTTTCCACTCCAAACTATTGTGAAAAATGCAAAAAAAAAAAAAAAAAAAGTGAAACTGAAACATCGCACAAGTCGCTTTCACACATGGCGGAAGAATCGTTAACAAAAATGTTTTGAAGCAATATATTATTAACGATCTTACGGCGAGGCGAATATAGTATGAATGTTAGAACTCTAACTTATCCATTATCGAAGTTACGACTGTCAGTCGTCACAAGTTCTACGATGGTAAAACAGATTTTCGGGCAAATGAAATGTCGGGTGAATGGATTTCGGGCGATCGATGTTTCGGTATATTAAAACGGTCGGGATTATGACAAGATTATGGTAAGCAACATTCGGTGTTCTAGACATTATTCTAGTCCTTCGGTAGATTATAATATCGGGTAAAGGCTACATCGGATGAATGAATTACGGGCATTTGGAGAGTTCGGGATTATAAGATTTAGGACAAGTGAGACGACAAGCCGCGGTTCCTCTCTCGTTCGAGATTCTCCTCATAGGTTCTCGAATGTAACACGTGTTGGGCGAACGTATTGTACCGTTTATTTAAAGGGGTAGAGAAGCATTGTCGTTTCGTCGAAAAAAAAAAAATAACAAAAAAACGCCGATATTTTCCGATTAATACGTAAGGTCATTTCCACATAATAAAAAACGAAGAAACGCTCACGGAATTTATGAGAACACAATGTGTTGAGAAAAGATTTCGATGAGCATAAGTTGTATCGAGATACACGTAATGTAACAAAGACGTAACAAACAAGATAAGAATGAGCTTGCACAATCGACGTCGAACATCCATTGTTTCCAAGAATATCGTATCGACCGTTTGCAGGATTTAGCAGTGCGTTCCATTACGCGTTTTATCTTTAAATTTCCAGCAAGTGCGACCTTTTTAACCCTTGGTAAATTTTTGCACATTCGTTGAAGAAGAAAAAAAATAATAGTATCATAATTTACACAGCTGTAGGTGTAGAGATATGTGTTTCATAACCTCAGCTCCGCGAGAATAATAACATATTGTTTCCAACTCACTGCTTAGCAATTAATGTTGTGGTTGTTTTTTTCAGTCTTTTTGACATCTCGATGCCGGTTTTATCGCGCATCTCTGTGTTTCATACAAGTGATGAAACGATAAATCATCTAATATATAATTAATCTCTTGTTGTTTCAGATTGTAAAAGGCTCTGGTGTCACGGCCAAGAGAAATATAGAAGAGGGCAAAACGGATAGTAAAGAAAGATCGGGACAGAGGAACTCTATGTCAGCCAAATCAGCTTCGACGAGACAGTCTTTAGTTAGTGAAAAAAATCTACCGCCTGGTAGCGCGAAACTGAGTAAAATAATACATAGAATTATAATCAGACATCAGAGACAGCATGCGCAAGGAAATCACAGCTGCTGTGCTGTTCTTAATAAAGCTGATAGAAAAAAACGAAAAATGTAGTCCCGAACAGTTGGAATGCTTCAGATGTCGACTTGTGGAATTATTGACTGAACGTTTCAAGAATCATTGGTTTCCTGAGAAACCCTTCAAGGGACAAGCGTATAGATGTATAAGAGTCAACGGACACAGTAGAAAAGACTCGAGCCTAGAGAGCGCAGCGAATGCGGCCGGCGTCAAGTACGAAGATTTGTCGCTGCCTGTCGAATTGACTCTGTGGGTAGATCCACACGAGGTTTGCTGCCGTTTTGGTGAGAGCAAAGGTTCGTACTGCACATTGGCTTCGTTTGATAAGGGCATAACGACATCTATAAGTCAAGACAAGGAGAACAGACCCAACGAGGGATCTAGCAAAATACAGGTTGGTCACAATTTCAATAATGAGCAGTCCTCTCCTAAACAAATTCGTTATTAATTATATAATTATAATAATAATTATCTATATTCGTTGATCGACAGAAGAACCCTACTATGAATATGGAAGAAACGTACAAGCCAAAGCCATTGGGCTCCACGAATCAAAATCAGCAGCAGCACGCGAATAACATCACAGGTAGGCGACGCAATTTGCATAGTCCGCGGCTGCATCAAACGAGGAATCGTTCATGGTTCAACCACTCCTTCAGCATGGGTTTTCCTCCCCATCCGATGAGTCAACCGTGGTACAGCGTAATGCCTCCCCATTTCCTTGGTGGCCCATCACCGCCGCCCTTCATGGGCAATCGGGGAAACAAGTGGGTACATCCTTCGTCATATCCCGCAGGATTCGCCCGTTTTCATCAATGGTCCCCAAAAGCTACACTTAAAGTATAAAACTATGAAAAAGTTTGAGAGCCTAAACGAGAATCTGTTCCTAATTAGATATTAAATATCTTTTTTCCAAATATATATCCTCATCCTCAATGTTACAAGACAAGAGAACAGCGCGTTAGAAGTTTGACGCCTTTTATTTCCAAATTAAGACCATTTTAACCAAGCGACCACACGCAACTATCGGCACCAAGAGATGCCTTTGATTGGATTTGTCTAAATTAGGAGCAGAATTTGGGAACAATTTTCTGTATAAATGGCCTTGTAACAAAAAACCGATGAATGATGATGATTTTTATATTGCTAAATACATGTTGCATTATTTACATGTTACATTACATCAAGTTCGAAAAACCGAAGGAAAGGAACAGAATACGATGATCGATCGAGTTTACTCCGAATGCAAAATCCCTTGCGGAGGAACTAGCCATCTGATTTTGTCTCATGCCAGACACAATCAAACTTTCATTCGAACTCAACTCTGCAATTAAAAGCGCAAAAACTTTGATGAACCCAATTAACAAAATCTTTATTAAAGTTTAACTAACTTGTAATGTTGTTGTTCTTTCAAGTATTCTGTTTCGAAGCTCGAACGAAGCTGTCGAAATTTTCTTCTTGTTCGATCCAGTGACGTATCATGTCATTCAATAATCGCAATTATTTTGGCTTTACTGATGTTGCAGTAGTCGTTACGAGTAGAGCCGATAACAACAAAAACGTATTTATTCATTGACAGATAAATAACATGTAAATATATTAATGGCTGAGAGGACCCAAGTTAACAACCACTATTGTAAATTGTTATACGACATTAGATCGATTGGTCTTTTCTCACTACGTGGGACAGTTCAATAACAGATACATACATTTCATTGTCGTCATCTATTGTGAACAAAATATTTAATCGAAAACGTACCTATGTTTATTATTTTTAAAGAATTATTTATGACTCGTCACAACGAGGCCAAGTTATTGCGTTACCAAATGAATGTTATTCAGCTAAATACCGTACGAGTGCAACGTCTCAACCGTTGAGCCGTTATCGTAAAAGTGCAATACAGCTCAACCGCCGAGACATTCCGTTAATGCGGTATTGTCAAATTTTGACGAAGATGACGAGGTTACCGAAGTCATTGTAGATATTAAGGACAAAGCAAGGTTGCATTCGGATACGTTCTCACACGTCCGCACACGCACACGCACACGCACACGCAAGCACGCACGCTACACACACAGAGAGAGAAGAAGGGGGAGAGAGAGGAAGTTATAACTTTATTTGTATTGTGTGACATTTGCATTTGGAAGTACTGACAAAAATTAGAGAAAAAAATTAAGAAAATAAGGATATTTAATACGTAGTTATTTTTTATTGTACCGCTATATTAAAAACACTATGTGTGATGTAACAATTATTCATTCGTAATTGGAGCATAAATCGTGCCCTTTTGTTTTATATATTGTTTTATATAAGTAGATAATGTAATGTAAAGAAAGAAACACAAATTAGTTGATGCGAAGAAGCCAATCAAACATATGAAGCAACGGTCGAGAAATTGCAATCTACTTTCTTTTGTTTTGTGTTGTTTATTTTTTTCACTCGTATGTAAAACGATATACACGAATGGAGTCTGCATACAGACTTGACATAGACATTTTTATCACAAGTTGTAAACGGTTGTCTAAACGACGAAAGTAATTATACTACTACGAAGCCATTATGGAAATCTCCAAAGGAGTCAAATGTACTGAAAAAAAAAGATCATTCTCATAATACGGTAACGAATTTTACATACTGTCTATGCTGGTCAACACAAACTGTTATCTATGAGTTTGCGTCTATGTGTGTAATGGACATTAACATTGTCCATTGGCATTTGCATTTGATTTATTATTAACGCACGCACGCACGCACGCACGCACGCCCGCACGCACGCACGCACGCACGCACGCACGCACGCACGCACGCACACACACACACACACACACACACACATATATATATGTGGATATATGTACATATTTTATGAAAACAAATGGTGGAACGACATTAATTTTCTTCGTTATATCATGCGGTTATTGATTTTTGTTATATCATAATGAATTATATACAGTTGTTTGAGCAAATATATATTATTATGTTAAAAACATAGTCACAATAACAACGTGTTAATATGTCACTGCGTATAGGATGCGATAGGATTTAATAAATAAATAGTTTTGCAAATTGGAGGCACACGTTTCACATATTTATTTGTCGATATCACCATAGTTTCCTTTCGGTGGATTGTCTTTGACGTATATAGTTGAATAAAATTGGAGCATTATACTCAGATCGACAAACACTATGAAATGAACCCAATATGGGGCAATATTGGCGTCATGCGCGGCACATGTCGCAAATATTGCGCCAACTGCGTCGTTTTATGCCGCCTGTTTCGCTGAATATTTTTATTGTTTATAATTTTTTGTTGGCATGAAGCAACAAGTGACGACAGATTTTCATCGAACATGAAGTCGTTGCCGTAATACATATATAATATACTTAAGAGGATGTGAAACACTATGGAGTGCGAGAGAGACAGCATCAGTGGCACTCCCGGCGGAGCGAGAGAGACACACCGAGAACGTGTTTCACATGCTCTTAATAACAAAGTACAAGGCCCGCTAGCATCTTAATTCATGGCCCTCTCACGGGTACTCACTGACGAGGTCAGCCCGATTCTACACAATCTTTTTTGTGCACGATGGGATAGGGCACAATATTTTTTAGCACAAAGTATTGTCCACACATACCTGTATGGTGCATGCAGTTTTTGTGCACAAAAGTGATTTAACCCAGACGTTTTACCATACTGCCAAATGATCTCATATAAAACTGTCGGCGAATAAAATAATATCGCCGTGTACATTCTGGATGTGTACTATTGCGCAGTCGTGTACTAACGATCTGCGCACTGTAATATTGTGTTGTACACGGTTGTGCACCAATGTTTTTTCTATACTTGCATGTGCACAATAATGCTTGTGCGCCAACAGCAAAAAAAAAAGACGTGCTTTTTGTGTAGAATATAACCGTGCACAATTGTGGTGGGTTTAATAATTGTGTGCACGAAAAAGATGTGTCTTACTCGTGCACAAAAAAGTTATGTACGATCGGTGCCCTCTCCTCACTGACACTCAAGGCACTCGCAATATATACGGACACTCCAACACATCGAAGAATGAACCAGAATTCCGATCCAGGTGAGATAAGACTAAATGCTCTTAAAAGGAATAATTTCCGATACATTGATATAAGAATTAAAGGATTAATGTGGAAGAGAGCACATCGATTAAAAAAAAAAAAAAAAATTGTAAAAAAGCAAGCTGCATCGTCGAACGTATTTAGCAAAAAATCATATTATTAATCTGTATGTTTTTTTTTGAGGTTACACTCTCTAAATGCGTTTATCTTTTTGTCTTTCAGACTAGATGATTATACAGTTGAATGTTTATTTGGCTTACACCGAAAGTCAATTAAATACATGGGACTATCATCGATTCTCCGTAACATCCTCATAGGTGTTCCAATAGGAATAACCTTTCTCGATACCGTGGGCTATGTGGCTAGAGTAGAGGGAGTTTCTATGCAGCCAGCTTTAAATCCTGATGTAAAACAAACGGACTATGTGTTTCTCAATCGCTGGACCGTCAGAAGTTACAAAATACGACACGGTGATATAGTGATATTTGTGTCGCCAAAGTTTCCTAGTCAAAAGTTGATAAAACGTGTAGTGGGCTTGTCGGGGGATATCGTCGCAACGATAGGATACAAAGCACCTGTTGTAGAGGTGGGATTTTTTGTTTTTTGTTTTCATCAAGCCCCATATATTTTATCTTTATTGTTAAACTGTATGAATTTTATTATTATTATTATCCTTATTATTAATTCAATCTGAGGCTCTAGGACTATGTCCCTTGAGAGCCGACCAAAATACATACATACATTTTACCCATTATTTGTGATAATAAACTAAATTTAGCAATGATTTCAGGTTCCGGAGGGTCATTGCTGGGTCGAAGGAGATCACACGGGTCACTCTATGGACTCAAACTGCTTTGGTCCAGTATCTCTAGGCCTTGTAACTGCAAAAGCAACTTGTATCGTTTGGCCTCCCAGTCGTTGGCAATATCTTAAATCCGCGATTCCGAAAAGTCGCGTACCTCTGCATCTGTCGAGAGCAGTGGCAGGGTAACGTTGTATTATAGAAGGAGAGAAAAAAGAAATGCGTGCAGTAAGATTCGTCAAGTGTCTCCAGTGGGAGGTGGCTGGCACTGTTTTTCGACAAGGCATGACTATCGGCGATGTTGACAACGACGGCGATAATGAACTCGTTGTTGGCACTGCTGAGGGAGATCTTTATATATTCAAAGTAATTGTTTTTAATAACATCGTGAAGCAACTCTTGAATACCAGAAACTTTTTTCAATTTTCTGTTAATTATATGTCCATCAAGTATTTTTATATGTGAGATAACCCAACGAAAAAACGTCACTAGAAACATCAACATTTAATTTGTCATTTCCAAAACAGGGCTTAGAAATTTGGCAAAAGATAACGGGATTGGGATTGATAAGTTGCGTCGCTATAGGCGATATATTCAATTATGGATGTAA
>OY998233.1:0-48635 GCA_963922035.1 Amblyjoppa proteus
TTGGCAAAGTTTCATTTCGTTACTTCACGATAAGAAGTTGCTGGACGAAATGATATGGCGATTGATCGAACTCGTCAATACGACTCACGAGGACGAGAACAGAAGACTTATAGCTTCTCTGTGGATAAAAGCAATTTGTCAGGCTCTTGTCAAATTGAGATACACTCAGGCTGTAGCACAAACGATGGAACATTCGTTGGACGACAAGCAAAAGCGAATTGCCTCGAAGCAATTGGTCCAAAGGGTACACGACGAAGTTAACAAGACTCATTCGGAATTGTCGCGAGCCATGTGGTTTAACACAGGGTCCGTCATACCCGCTTTCCTGAAACATCTCGATTTTGCGACGGATCTTCTTGTCAACGCTAATGACCTGACGAGGAAATTTATTCAACCAATTCTCGATCTCGTCACACCGACCATAAATCCGAAGCGAAAAGATCACTTGTTAACGCTCGTGCGGATACACACGAAGACTAGAATTTCTAAAGAAAATAATTCGTCGAACGACGAGGTTCAGGCATACAGCGTGGAAGATTTGAGAAATGTTTGTGGATACTGGACGGATGATAGAACGAGAGACAACGAAAATGTAGTTGCTCATCGATTGTTTATTCCGGAAGTGGCGGATGGAACAATTCGTAACAGACAATGGGAAATTGCATCGGGTAAGTTGTCTCACTGATCAATAAATTCGAAATCGTTGAGGATTAATAAAAATAATTGTTTTAGCCGATTGTGACTGGGGCGGCTGTGCGTTTGGCGTCCTTCCCTGGCAGATAGAATCCTTGACGATGCTGAAATGCGCAATTTCTGTGCAACCGAAGCCAAAGATTACATCCAAGGAATCTATGATTGTGCCCGGTATAATTGTCGACAAAGATCCCAGGACGGAGAGACGCGTTAATTGGGACAACATACTGCGACAGAAAAAACGACTGAACCGAAAACGTCAAAGCGGTGAATCCGACGTTATGGTAGACAGAGCTATCGAGATGGTGAAGAAACGACAGAAGTAAGTCTCGTCGAAGGGTCACGCACGCGCACGCACGCACGCACGCATGCACGCACGCACGCGCACGCGCACACACACACACTGACACAGATACACATGACTCACATATTAAATAAAAGTTGTGATTTATTGTAAGGAAACTTGAGACCATCTTTCATCTTGTCAAGTATGTTTGTTTGACATTTTATAAAAATTATTCGGTCGCTTATGGTGTGGATAAATTTTAATAAGTCTCTAGGTCCTTGTACTATATATATGCTATAAAAAGTGTTAGAGGAATGCTCGTTTTTTGTTTTGTTCATTACACGGGAGGTGGGAAATAATTAACTATATCCTTTTTCGTGTTCATGGAATCAAAAGAACTTTCCATGCCGTCCTGCTTAACGCGTAATCGCGATCATAATAAAACTTACAAATATGTGTGATGAAAGCGATAGTATATGAACGTACAAAAGTATTAAAAAAAAAAAGATTCAACTATAACAACATCCAGGCACCATTGGTTCGACTTCCCTATTCTAAAATAAACACAGCACCGAGTTTATACCACCTCGTGAACTTTATACCTCAAACCGCAAAGTTATGCATAATATATGAATTAATAATCGGTAACTTCTGCGACTACATAGATACTATCAGTTGCACCTATTTCACCCATTACTTATGGGGTTTATGCCAGTAAATAACGTCACGACGATAAACCACGTACGATACTGAAAGATAAGTAATGTAGACAAAATAATAGTACAGTTATTCGTTGTTTACCCGCTGACTAGCTCCGAGATTAATTCGAGATGAAGCAAATTGTGTGTAGTCTACTTGTGAAAATAGTATATTATGCCACAAGGGAGAAAAGTGCGTTTATTCACCGAGGGTGAAGTTTGATGCCCGAGCGAAGCGAGGGCAGAAAGTCACACGAGGTGAAAATGCACTTCCTCCCGAGTGGCATACACTATTTTTTGCCCGACTATGCTAAAAAGTGGTCACATTTCTATGCCTGCTATGGGGACGGAAAGTGATCCACTGCAGTACTTTTCGGCCCGCTGCGATACTTTTCGGCCCGCTGTGTTACTTTTCGGCCCGCTGGTCAAGAATCGACCACTTTCCGCCCCCGTTGCAGGCATGGAATGTGGACTTTTTAGCGTAGGCGGGCAAAAATAACTTATTGTATTCTCTTGTTCATCGTGTTTCACTTTAATTAATCGTCAATTTATCAACTTATCATTTCGAACGATCGACTGCCGCTTTATACTAGTCGGAAACCATACCGATCGTTTTTCGAAAAAGCGTCATGTTTTCAAGACGACAAGATTCAAAACGAATAAGTATTTTGGTCCGTCGTTTCGGATTTTTTTAGTACTTCTTGCAAATGTTTGCTGCTCTCGTAACCGAAATCATCGAGAGGCACACGGCTCATAGTTGCCAATCTACAAACAACCGTGATCAGCTGTTATTTCGCCGCGAAGTTTTTTCTTGCTCAACAATAAAGTACGTTGCGGTAAGTAAATTACGTTACCTTCCTCCGGAGATATTGTACAGGAACTTCCAGTAAGAAAGTCTTAGATTCTGCGGCTCAATAATAGCTACGTGAAAGAGGAGGGCCGTGTTGAAGCAGTACAAGAATTTTGAAAACCACTTGACCTCGGGCACTCTACCATTCTCGACTTCCCGATTCCATAGCAACTGAAATGAATATGCATTGTGTTACAATTTGCTGAAACGAAGTGTCTATTAGCTATACATCCAATGCCATAGTGCGTTAATTACCTGCAAAGCTTTCCACATAACATATAAGGCAACTGTATTATTTGGATACATAACGAACGCTATACTGGCTACGAGTCCGGCAGGTATCGCGTGATACTTCGAGTCCTTGTTGCACGCTCGTCTCAAAGAGCACGACGTTAACTGCAAGAAGAAAGAAACTATAAGTACACATGTCAACAGCTTCGCAACAAATTGATCGTATCTTCGAGGCCATACCCTGTATAAAGCTGTAAATCCACCGAGGAAAACCGCCATGTTTAAGTTTCGTTTCCTAAATATCGTTGATTTCAGCAGTTGCGGCCTCCTTGTAATTTTCTGCGCTTGCAATATCAATTGTAATCCTAATTGCGCACCAATGCCTATACCGAAAAGTTTTGTGCCCCCCTGAAATGCGAAATATGTAAGCAGACAATTAACTCGCGGTCGAGGTAAAGATTAGCCGTTTATTACCGATAGAATGTAGTGACTGCAGCTGAACGGATGTGGACAAGAAGAATGTCTGTACTCTCCCTTGATACGATTTATTACATGTTCGTACGCTTTGAGAGCTTGCCAAATTGCGCGAAACGGTGGCCTCGACGATTTTATCCCCGCGGCACTACTGGACCCGGGACGCTCGTTACCGGATGGGTTCTGTTCTTGTACGCTCGATACAGGATGCTGCGATTTTAGCGATTTCTCCAGATATTCCGGCTCTTCGTACGGACCAAGGATGTACCTACGAATATCGCAAAAATAGTCCACAATATTCGGTTATATTATTTGAGAGAATTAAGGAGATACTCCAGAGTCTTCGACTGATAGGTCTACTCTCTGGTGAAAAACAGACGTTAATAATTGGGTTTACTGGAAAAAAAAAATTATTGCAATTTTCATCAGTGAATGCCCTTTGAACAGAAAGGAGCACAGGCATTTCGAATTGCCTTAATTATTCCGACTTTTGAACCAACCTGATCACCCTGTATATAGAGTCACTCTTGTTACACTGCGATTGAGAAAGATAGAATAATGTAGCCATGCTAGCAGCAAATATATAAACTTCTCCGTGAGGTACAACAGAATAGTATCCTCTCCATACTCCCATTCTGAATAGAGTCTCCGTCGCCTGTAAGCCAATGAAAATTGGTACTAATGGAAATGAACTTTTAAATATTTTCTATATCTCCGGTCAATGCCAGTCTGTGTGGGCCATATGTACGTACAATGTTTGAAACGTAGAGACACAGTAGAGTATGTCTGGATGGCCGCTCAATGACAATAGCGGATAGGCTAGACAAGAATGATGGAAAGAACGATACTGAGAGCACATTGAAATTTCCCAGGGCTCGTCTGTAAAATAATTGAAGATTGGAAAAAAAAAATAAAAAAAAGAAAAGAAATAATCGGAACTGACGTCATAAGTTACAAACATATATGTAGTCGCTTTTGATTCTTTTTAATGAGACTTGATAAACTCATAAATTTAATTAAACGATTAATCATAGGTTTGCTTACCTCATAGAACAAATGAACATTGAATAAGTAAACGAACTCCATGAGAGAAACGCCGTAGATTGTAGAATACCCAGTATAGTTTTCTTTACATCAGATACCGTCGGTACTTTTCCTTTCATCAACAGGGTTACCTGAAAAAATGGGAATACTTTCTCATCCGTCTTTTCCAAACAAACAACAAAAACAAAAATCGGGTTTGTGCGATAATGAGATTGTTTACAATCGAGGATGGTTAATAAAGTTTCGGCATTCGATAGGAAAAAAGATTGAGTGAAACTCGCGATAATGTTGTATCGTAAATTGGCGTTAATTCGCGAGCACAAGGCCACCGACATACGGGATACTGTCGGTTCATACAGATCTAATATCTTGTTTGGTTTGTCTCTCATCTCATCAAACGTTAATGAGTGCAGGCGCAGATATGACAATTTGTAAAATGTATGTTTCTTTCGTCGGGCTTCAATTGGTGGATAGTAAGTAGCGTTCGTATCCTGGGCTGCCCGACGTTGTCGCAAGTCAAGGGAATTATCATCGAGCGGGTTAATAGTAATCGAACGATTGGTATCTTATTCATTGGAAACGCACGAAGTAAACTGTTGAATATATCCTGATACTCTCCTGGAGCGCGTGAAGTCCCAGGCCAGCTGTAGCGCTGACACACGAGTCCGACCAAGGATGAACATATTCCTTGCAGCTCGCATAAATAATCTTGCTGTGTTGCGTAGGCATCTTATTTTTCTTCGTCTTCTTCAAGAGAGCTTTTCAGCTGTCAGTTACTTGGAACTTCGACAAAATTATCCTTTTATTATACTTTTATTATTTTATTATACTCGTACTAATGGCGATGTATAACTTGTTTTTTAATCTCATCAACGATGACAGAGATTCCGAGTCGATGTAACTTCATCCACTTACGGACGGACTGTGACGAGTTCAGTCCAAGTTGCAAAGTGCATCGTGGTTGTCGCGTGAAAGCAAAAAAGCACTTAAAAGTTGTTCAGTCTTGAACGATATAGCGTGAGAATTTCCATATCGGATAATAAACGAGTTCTGAATGCGCGTATAGTGAAATACACATGTGATAGTGAGACACGAGTTATCGAGCATTGATTTTTTTTTCCTTTACATCGCACAAGGTACACGGTGATTAGCTTGTTTTCGGGTTCTATGTGTTTACGAGTGTAGATGTGTCAAAGCACGACATGCGACAAGCGACGTCTATGAGACTTTATGACTGACTGCAGTTGTTATTATATTTTATGAAACACGCGGCAACGTTTTGCCCCCCCCCCCCCGCCCACACACACACACACACACACACACACAGCGCGCGCGCGCGCGCGCTTTACCTTTACTGCGCGCTTGATGTTGCGTCCGTGAGTGTTATTTTTTTTTGTTTCAACATTTATCGGTACGAACGATTCTCGAGGCTGAAAAATTAATTCGCGCAAATAAAGAAATAGACCAATTGCGGATAGATAATTTTTTTCGCAAATTATGTAATCTGCTGCACAATTATTCCTTCTGTCACATATAACTCGTACAACATGTGGGCCTCATGAAAATATTTGTCCTTATTACCGGTTACAGTATAAATCGAGTCGGATAAAGATATGACAATAATTGTAATATATGCGTAACTATGTATATAGAACACGTACGAAGCTACCACGTGTGAACGTCATAATTATATTCTTACGTAGTTGTAAGGTGTACCTATTTACAGTAATAATTGAACTGCGAGCGGTAGTGATGCAATGTTATTTGTACCATCGCCACCGCGGTGCTAGTCTATTCACAACGGTAGAGTACTTATTTGTAACGTTTGTTCTCTAAATCGTTGAAACAGGATAACCTTCCCGGAAGAGTGAACGGAATACAACTTGATAGTTATTTTTCCGGTTTCGAAATCTCAAGCCTTCGTACAAGGTTGTATAGTGTAATTCAAAGGGGGAGGCGGTACGAGAAGGGGCAACGGAGTCGGGGGCGGTGGAGCCGCCACGGGAATCGGTGAGGAACTCTCTGTAGGCTCGGCCGCTCGCAAAGCTGCGTTGTAAGCAGCGAGATAACTCGGCCAGAGATGCGGAGGCGGAGGAGATCCCGGAGGCGGCGGCGGAGGCGAACGATCGTCCAGATCGTCAGAGTCCTCGAGCATCATGGCCGTTAAAGGTGTTATACGAGGTTTTTTAAGCTTGATTATCTTCACCTGCAGAAAGACAAAACCATCCATCATCCGATTAAAAAAAAAAAAAAAAAAAAGATCATACGGGCGTACGTATACCTTGACTTTCTTCTTCGTTTTCGGTGGTTTCGCACGTTTCTGCTTTTTCCTGCTCTTCCGACTTCTCGATCTCTTGGTGATGTCACGCAGAGAGTCGTTGGGAAGCGCCGGGACAGGTGGCGGTGGCGAAGGCATGTCGCCCTCGCCACCGCTCGGGCTCGTGCCTTCGCCGGGTCTCACGCCGTCAGCAAACTGTACGGCTTTCTTCTCGCGCCGACGTTTCGGTGCTCTTGTACCTTTCGACCAAGACCACTCGCCGGTCGATCTTCTGGGAGTCACGGCTAATCCATCGCGTCCAGGAAAATCTTTTTTCTCCTTGTCCGTTTCAGACTCGTTCTCTGCCCGCTCCTCCTCGTCATCGCCCATTGCAACTTGTTCCTCGTCCTCGTAACTCGCGGAGATTGCTCGCTCCTCCTGATCGACCGCATCGTTGTCCTCGAGGCCGGAGAGTTCGTCAGCGTTACCATTTGACATAGTGTCTTCCCTATGGCAAAAATAAAGTTTCATTAGTTTCGAAATTTATACATTGGCGTCAATCTCATGAGGCAGCCGATCGGTATCATACCTCGAAAAAAATGTATGTTAAGAAAAACGCGAAACATATTGAAGTTATTGATGTAGCTTTTGCGTCTTAAAATTCGTGCAAGAAAAAAAAAAAAGCGAATGCCACTCGGGAGGAAGTGCCATTTCACCCTCGTGTGAATTTCCGCCGTTCCTCCGCTTGGGCATCAAACTTCACACTCGGTGAAAAGACGCACTTTCCTCTCGTGTAGCATAATATACTAGTTTTTATGGTTCTCAAAACTGATAAAGTTTTCCAAGTGCGAATAAAATAGCAAAACGACTCCTCGACACTTGGAGATTTTTTTTGTTACATGGATTTTCGTTTTACAACTCACCAGAATCCAGCCGGTACGAGAATTCCTTTGCGGGGAGGTGGCGGAAGCTCAAAAGACTCATTATTGGCCGCTTCCCCTTGTTCAACGTTTCCCTCCGTTTGAACGACCGTCGTATCAACTTTATTTTCATATTCCTGAATTTGCAGGCCTTGTACTTCATCCTCCACCTCCTCCTCTGGTTCTACCTCCTCATCCTCATCCTCATCGTCTTCCTCAACATCTCCTTCGTCCTCTTCGTCCTCATCATCATCCTCAGGCTCAACAACGCTCTCTTCGCTATCCGGAATTGCAACAGTCGGAGTTTCATCCTGTTCCTCCTCATCGTCGATTGGTTCGGCTACGGTAAACGCTTCCACGGGCGTAATAGGATTTTCCTCTTCCGTCTGCTCGACTTCTGCGGTCTCCGGGGTTGTTTCATCCTCTGACAAAAGCCGATTGATAGCCGAATCGTTTCTACCTAGAATACGTTTGGCTCGTCGCCGAACACGTTCGGTTTTTCTTCTCTCCTTCTCTCGTCTACGCTCCTCGCGCAATCGTTTGCGCTCCTCTCTCTCCTTCCGGCGAACTTCGAGAATAGCCTCGTAATTGTAAACTGGCTGGGCTATGGGTGGCGGAGGCGGAGCTAAAAACACTTGACGTTACTACAGGAATTCGACAGAGATTATTAACATAATTTATGTTGTGGGAGACGTACCGCGCGGTGCACGTTCGACTCTCGGGACCGTTGTGACGGGCGTCGAAATTGTGATCGGCATAGGAAGAGGGACTCCAGGAAGCGGAAGGCCCAGCGGTACCGGCGACATGGTCGCAACAGTTGGAATTGGCACGGGAACTGGAACGGGAACCGGCACAGGGACAGTAATCGGTATGGAAACTGGGGAAGATGAAGTTATCGATGAGGGATACGCCGCCGTACCCGGTTGTCGATCAACTGACGAAGGTGGTGCCCCTGTCCAATCCATCGTCGGAGTAGGCACGACTTGCAGAACATTGCCAACGCGAACTACTCGATTCGCGTTTCTCGTTGCCGAAGAGGCGGTCGACGATGACGGTAATTCAGCTCGAACGCTGGCGCTCGTGTTGCCAAAATCTGCTGGCACTACCTGAAGCACGTTACCAACCTGGAAGCAATTGCATTTTTTGTTTGTTTGCATATTGTGCAATTGGATACTTTTTTTTTTTAAATCAATAAAAAAAAATATGACGATTGATGAGATCTCATGGCATTTTATTAGACATTTACCTGAAGAACCGTGGGGGGCTGACGATTATACATGCCGTGCTGAGACTGTGGAACGTTGCGTTGTCCCGATCCCGGAACCATCATTGGAGTTAACGATAATGAAGGTGGAGGATAAGCTCTGGCGTTAAGTCCTGGCAAGTGGTTGTAGGGGCTCGGTATAGCCCCGGGCTCGCGACGCAGATTTTTTTTAATCCCTAGCTCGAGCTCTAATCTATTTGCATGCCGATAATAAAAGTTACAGAATGGAGCATGGATTAATTTGCGTTTGATATGGTTATTATAAATTTACCGATCATCAAGAGACAAGCGTTTTGGCGAGCCTGTAGCCTCGTCGATGCGTGGCGGATAGGTCAGATTGTTTCTCGGATAATAATTGTAATCGCTACCGGGCTGATTTTCGTTGGCATAACGAAACTGCGGCGCATTGCTCGCAGCATCAGAGCCATCGGCCAGCAGCATGTCCGAATCCACCGCTGAAGGATTCCGTGGCGAAGCAGATATCCCCGAAGATTGAACGATAGTTTCGATTCTCCTGCCGCGTTCCCTGCTGGTGCTCCTTCGCCTGTGCCTGTTTCTGCTGTCGTCCCTCACTCTGTCCCTCACAGGCGATATTGATCTGGGAAATAAATATGTTCTATAGAAGAAAAAAAAAATCATCATTGCTGAATAAAATTCAATTTCCTTTTCTCATCGGACCTTGAACGACGGCGTCTTTCCATAAATCTGGGCACTCGATCGAGACTTGGCCGTCTGGATCTCGACTTCGACCTCGACCTCGACCTCGATCGCGACCTCGATCTAGATCTCGATCTCGACCGAGATCTCGTCCACGATCGTGAACGCGAACGTGAACCAAATCTGCCTCGATCCATTGGTGATCGTGACAGCCGTGAACGCGATCGTGAACGTCTTCTACCACCTCTTCGGTAGGACACACTGTATCTATCAGATTCCGGAGAATCTCGCGATCGATCCCAGCCAGTATCTCTATCTCGGCACTCGTTACTTTGACCTCTCGAATAACGGCCACGGGGAGAAACTGCCCTCATAGGTCCCTCGGTGATATCTCTCTCGAGACTCGCGTCTCTGGAGTATGTTCGTTCTTCGTAAGCCAAGCTTGGAGCTTGAGCATTCGCGTACAGCGTATCCAAAGTTTCACTACCGTCACGACCCGCATTGTTATCCTCGAATCTCCACAGGGACTTCTCTGTCTCCTCACCGGCGCGGAATCTAAAAATTAACAATGAACGTTTCGAATAGCAAACACTACGAATTAAAGAAAAAAAAAATGTTGATATACCTAGCTGCGCGGTTTGCCCGATCCGCATCACGCAGCATCTCCAATGGATCGTAGGACGATCTTTCCCGACGCCCTCTGCGGTCGTCATCGTCGTAGGGTCTTCGACCGCGGTCGCGATCCCGCTTGTCCAGAGACGACGAACCTCTCTTTGAGTTACCTAGATATATATATGTACATATATATATGTATATATACATATATAATAATACAAATTATTATGTATCAAAGATCCGCCTGGCATTGAAATATTCAATTGCAGATAGAAATTTTCTTTGCCTTTGCTGGAGCCGGCTGGAAGATGCCTACTCGGACTGCGCGAAAATCTGTCTCTTCTATCGTCGGAGAATCTCGAGCGTTTCTGTCGATCCCAACTCGAACCATCGTCTCTTCTACGGGGACTTCTGCTGCGACTTCTGGTCCAGCTACGACTTCTGCTGGGACTCCGACTTCGATCTCGGTCCCAATTACTCGGTGGACTACGGCTGCTCCTTCTTCCTCGTCTCGATCTCGAGGGACTTGATCTTCTTCGATTATCCGACGGAGCACTGTCTTTGAAACTACTATGGGTATCTCGGTCCTCCGTTCTTTTTCGATCTTTTCCGTCTTTTACGGTGCAGTAACCGCTACCACGATAACTCGATCCACCCGCTCGATCGTCACTATCGCCGAGCGGTTTCCATTTATCTTTTTCTTTCCGAGCTGGGCTTCTCCTGCGCCTTCGCTCCGACGATGGTGATCTCGAGCCACGCTCTCTATCTGCAAACTTTACTTCGGTTAATTGTCGAGAATCCGATTTATGCTGAGAATTATATC
The DNA here is from genome assembly GCA_963922035.1 of Amblyjoppa proteus. Classification (NCBI taxonomy): domain Eukaryota; kingdom Metazoa; phylum Arthropoda; class Insecta; order Hymenoptera; family Ichneumonidae; genus Amblyjoppa; species Amblyjoppa proteus. Next base: position 10,813 of record OY998233.1, read on the forward strand.
GAGGCGAACGATTCGGAGATTGTGTTCTACGCGACATCGTTTCCTCGGGATGTATTTTAGCTATCTGTGTGGGTAAAAGAGGCGGAGTTGTGGATCGTAAATCTTCAGTTGCTGTTTTACTCCGTCTATTTCTGTCCGAGGATCGATCGACCTCAGACTGAATCAGTTCGGTATCCTCTACGGGAGATTTTTGCGGTTTTATTATCTGCCCGCTTGAAATCCTCGTTGAGATGCTACGCGGCTGCGTCTCATCGATAGATTTTCGAAACAGCAACTGCTTCGGTATCAGTTTCAGTGTCAATTTTGTATCACTCGAACCCTCCTTCGGATCGCTGGCGGGAGACACGCTCGATGCACTCGTGGCCGGGAGCTTTCTCGGAGTAGCCTCCTCGATGAGTTCCTTGTGAGCATCTTCATTAACGGTATCCTCAGATGCATATTCCGCGAACATATCCATACGCAGTCTCGTCACCGCAGATGTTTCTCCGGTATGCGATGAATCATCTTCGCTCTGTTCCCTTTCATCACCGGCTACGATCGTTGTCCAACTTCCGATGGTACCTTTGGACGAAGTTTCTTCCTCGGAAATCGAGGGCTTCGCAACATTTTCGGGAGATTTTTCCAGAGGCAGATGAGTCTCCGTTGTCAGTTCGATTATCTTCGGATCCAAATGATCGGGAGACTCATGTGTTTTTTCGTCACTGCTACTGCTGCTGCTGCTGCTGCTGCTGCTGGTATCGCTGTCGGTGTCCTCGGACTTGGCCGAGAGACCCGGTGAACTCGGACTGTACAACGCTGCGTCTTTTTCACGTACAGCCGAACATGCTTGGAAAATTTTCTTGATGACCAAAGGTGATTTTACATCGTTCGGGGACCATGAACATTCCGGCACTTGGTCCAATTTCGGCGACCCTACAGTTTCGATTAATTTCTCTTTTTTTACCTTACTAAGCGGAGATTTAACCAAGCTGACTGAGTCCTCGCTTTTCATATCGGCGATCTGTGACCATTTCACAATACCGTCGTCCTCCTTCTCCCACAAAACTGGAATTATCTTTTCATCGGTCGTACTCTCAGGCGTTTGAGCGGAGATGTCCCATCGACTTCTTCTGCTTCTCTTCGGAAGATCCTCTTCTATAATTGATTTAGCCTCTTGTCGGTCGACCGCAACTGTTTTTGGCTCATTGTCGACAAAATCTTTGCCGACGTTGCTCTTTTCGTCTATTGATTCGCGAGCGATTGTCGACGTCGAAGAATCTACCCGAACGTTTTGCTCCACGCGTATGACCGCGGCGTTGCCGAAACATTCATCCTCGGACTCCCATCCTTTGATTTTCTTAATCGGTTGTTCATTTTCTTTTTGCTTTTTCAGCATCAATTCTTCACGCTCACCCTCGGCCTCTTCGTCTTCCCATATTCTCATGGCGCACAAACGCACCTGCGACTTTCTACTCTCCCTCGCACTTTCTCGTTCCACCGCTATGTACGTGTCCGTGTCGCGATCGTACCGTATTTCTTTTGCAACCTTTTTGCTCTTTCCCTGCTTCAGAGAGCATTCTTTAATGGTTGTGGTGCTCCCGTGAATATCGTCCATACTGTCCACTTCCCATTCGTCCGCCAAGTCGCTTTTGTCAACTTTTTCGAGCTGTGTCAATGAGAGAACATTCAATGTATCGAATTCCGATCCGGACCACTTTTCTCGACGCTTCCCTACGTTCCTGATGGAATCGCGGAAGGACTCTCCCAAACGTTTTTTCGTGTCCCAATCGTCGAGATATTGATCCTGGCTGCTTTTGCTTGCTGAACTAGTGGAGCTGCTACTACTGCTGTCCTCGCTCGAGCTGCTACCGCTACTAGAGCTGTTGCTGCTACTGCTGCGACTTCGGGGATCGTTCTTTCCATTCGTGTTCTTTTTCTTTAAAGTTTCGTTGGTGCTTATCTCGTCGGCAATATTCTCCTGCCGTTCCGGCGGGCAGTCATCGCTCCGCGAGGAACGTGTTCCAAGTTGCTCCTCTTCATCGCGCTTATCGTGGGACTTTGACACTAGCGCAGAATCCTTGGAATCCTTCGAGCTATCTTCAGAAACTTTTCTCGGCGAAGTATTGCTACGGCTCGACCCCGAAGGTTCTACGATATTTTGTGATATCGGTATAGTATTGACTTGCCACTCTTTTAAAAAATTTTCTCGTTTGCAGAGCCCTTTAGACGCTGGAGTATCTTGAGAATTACTTACTTTGTCGACAGAATCGACTACCATTTTCAGGGGATTTACTGTTTTTTCCCACGGTATGGAACTTTCGATGACTTCCTCATTTGTCTCGATAATATCTCTTGCCTCCTCCGTGGCTGCTTCGATTTTGACTTTGCTGTCGCAAACATCTTGGGCTTTATCAGGTTTCTCAGCAATGCTACCGGGTACTTTTTCATCGTCGGATATCGATATAACGGATTCAGAGGTTTTGCGAATTTTCGCTGGGCGGCTTCTCCGTCGTCGACGTTTTTCCTTGATTTCCTCGACCGAACTACTGGATGACTCGGATTCTGTGCTAGCTCTTCGAGCACGCTTCTTTCTTATCCTCGAACGTTTCCCCTTGTTCTTATGTTTACCACTTCTCTTTCGCTTGCGTCTGTTTGAACTCTCGGTACTGCTCGTGTCGTCGCTGCTACTGCTGCTGCTGTCTGAATTTGTGCTGGATCCTTCCTTCGGCAGCTTACGCTTTCGGCCCCGTTTCTTAATTTTCTTCTTTCTTTTCCTTCTCCTTCGCTTCTTCTTCTTGCGCTCGTCTTCCGATTCGGATATACTCGAGGACGAAGACGATTCGCTACTTTCGCTGGAAGATACTAGCTTCTCTGATTTTTCTGATTTTTTCTTCGGTCGAACTTTCGGCACGCTTTTATCGCTGTCGCTTATTCTCTCGACTTTAATTCTAACATCTTTCCAATCGCTGGGCACCGGCAACGACTCCTTCGGGCGGTTTACCTTCTCCTCGCAATTGTCGTCGATCTCACTGAGCGTTTGGTGCTTTGGAGATTCCGTTCGTTTCGCAGATGGTCGTTTTCGTTCTATTCCGCATTCTTCTTTCTCCAAGAAAGCTTTTGAAGAGTCTTTGGGTTTTACGCGATCCCGTTCGAAATCGAACTCGAGGTGGATTGTCGATGAAGTATCCATCGGCGATTCCTTACCACGAACTTTAGCATCTTTGACAGTTTTATCGTTTACCGGTTTCTCGGGGCTCACCATCTTTATGAATTGCTCGTATTCCGAAACGAGATTTTCCACGATCACAGGTTTGTTCACGTTGTCAGCTTCGAGCTGCTTGTCCTGTTTAATCTCCTCGACTGCTTCGATATCCTCTTCCTGATCTATCGGAGGAACAGTGGTGGGAACTCGTTTGTCTGAAAATGATAGATTGTTAACCGATTGTTCACGCACGCACGTACGCACGCACGCACACACAAGAGAAGAGTAGGAGAATCTTGTCAAATAGTGATAACGTACTCATTTTTAAACTGGAATGAGCGGAAACAATTGGCTTCTTTCTTTCTAATATCCCTGAACCTTCGATCTCGATGCGTGACGCAGAACAATCTTCCCCGCTGTCCCATCTCGATTTTGTCGGACAATGAACTGTCGGAGACCGACGCGGTTTGCCCGCCGAACGCATTTTATCGTGCCGTCTATACCAATTACGATGCTTTCGGCCTTCTTCAGGCTCTGCCGAAGCATCACTAAAATGTTGTGAAGGGTTAGCCACGATGTAATTAATAAAATTGTGCAGATTTTTTTTTTTATTTTAATGAGGCTATAAATTGAATGATTAAAAAAAATTGCTTCAAAACTGACCGGTCACGCGTTATCTCACATATCTCCCGCATCGTGTTACGACGTTCGACCGGAATCGCCTGGAAAACCTGTTCGCGTGTCAGAAGAAGAGAAACCCGTGGATTTTCACAATAGAGAAGCGGTGTGCCTTTAACGGCCTTAGTTACTCTGATCGATTCGGGTGGGTAAGGCTTTGGTCCTTCCAATCCTCGGGCCATTAGGGGACTGCGCATCAAACGATGGTCTCCTGTCATCATCATTTGCTCGAAATGCTTCGCGTAATCTTGCACGGTTCTAAAATAACCCATTACAATAATTCCAAGTTCTTACAATTAAAAATCTCGTACGTATTCGAGAACGAAGAAAAATCTACCTGGCCTCTGATGGTTGAGTCGAACTTCCGATTCGAGCTTCCTTTGGAGCAACACTTCCCGCAGGAGACGGTACTCTTCTGAATCCCGTCCATGGATTGCGTTCCGAAGGTGGTTGCTCGTGTTCGTCACTTTTGTTGTCATCATCAGCATTGCGCAGTTTATCATTATCTTCTTTGCAAATCGACAAATCTCTGAACCCGCTGTTGCTTCTACTTTTCTTTTTCTCACCTTTGACTCTACTACCGCTTCTGCTCTTCCGTTTATCCTCCTTAGCGATACTGTTGCTCCTACTTTTCCTTTTTTCCTCCTTGGCCCGACTACCACTTCTACTTTTTTCCTCCTTCTGTCTACTGTTACTTCTACTCTTCTGTCTTATCTCCTTAGCCCTACTCCGACTGCGGCTTTTCCTTCTACCATCTCGAATTCTACTGTTGCTCCTACTCTTCCTTCTGTCCTCTTTAACTTTGAGGTCGCTGTTACCTTCTTTTGGGTGCCCGGCATTTTTGACTTCGGTTTTATTTTCTTTTGAGGGTTGCACTTTACTGTGACACCTAGTTTTATCTACAGTTTCTTTAAGGTTGCTGTCGACTCTACTTTCTACATCGTCATCTTTAACACTGCAGTCTTCCTTACTTTCCTTTTTTGCATCGGCAACTCGACCTATACCCTTATTTTTCCCTCTATCATCATCTTTGACTTTATTGTCACTGCCGCGATCCCTCGCATCGGCTTTAATCATAACGTCGCTCCTACATTCTTTCTTTGCTTCGATAACTTTGCCGTCGTTGGTAATATCGCTTTTCGTTTCTTGAATTTTAACGTTACTATCTCTCGTATCCTCCTTGAAATTACTCTCAATTTTGCATTCCCTCTTATCGTCTTTTATTTTCACCTCTGGTCTAGTTTCTTTTTTGTCATCTGCAACTTTACCGTCACTACGTTCCTTCTTGTCCTCATCGACTTTAGCCTCAGCTCTGTTGTCTCTTCTACCCTCGTCCCGCTTCTTTTCTCTAAAATCACCCTTGCCCTCTCTCTTATCTTCGCCAATTCTAAACCGACTTTTTTCGTCTTTGCTATCCCGTTTGTCCTCCCTGTCTTTACTACGACGATTTTTGTCATAAGATTTTTGTAGACCTCTGTCATTGCTATTCTTGCTATCTTTTTTTTCTCTGCCTTCTTTGCTCCTGTGTCCGTCCTGCCGCTCCCAGCTACGACTTATCGGTCGTCTAATGAAAAAAAGGTATGTTAAACACAAGGCAAATCAACAAATTAGAATTTGATAGAAAAGTTTATACCTATTGGATGATTTATGAGCATCAGATATTCTCGAATGATGCAAATGATTGTCTTGCTGAAATCTCTGCCTTCCTCTGTTATCGGAATATCTGTTACTGTCTCCAGCAGTTCTGTCGAGACGTTGAAATTTTAAGGTACTGTCCTCTTGGCTGGTAGAACCTGAATGATGACCCTGATGTGTTCCACACACTGGACTACCACCCTCCAGCATCTTTCGTCTGGCTTCTTCCCTGATTATCTCATCTATGGCAAATACCTTCTCATCTGCAAACATTCAGATACTGATTTAGTTTGGAGACACGATAAAAAAAAATTTTTTTTTAAATTAACCGCAGTAGTTTCATGATTATCCCAAGGATACAAACGCTAGTGTGAGTATAAAATGTTATTTCACGTCCTAGCCCCAATAATCGAGAAAGAAAAGAAAAATGGATGTGTGTGTGGGTGTGTGTGTGTGTGTGTGTGTGTGTGTGTGTGTGTGTGTGTGTGTGTGTGTGGGGGGGGGGTGCGTGTTTGTACAATAATACAGTAATGATATTTTAAATAAAACGAATGAAAAAATATAGTAAATGCGCTATAACATATATCATATATTTATTATATAAAATATATTATCTCAATGGAATAACTTTAGGATCACGTTTGTTTACATTTTTTTGCTGCTTAATGTATTATGCAAAATTTAATTTGTGCAAGGACGCATTTTTGTAAATAATTAAATTTTTTTGTACATCTTATCTCCAATGTAATAAATATAGAGCTTCACTGGAGATATCCGTATAAAGAAAGCAATACCTGCGAGCCTCTTTACTTTGCCAGCTTGCCGACCAGAATGTTGTTCGTTCTTATCCGGTATATCCAGAGCGGCCTCTATCTTTGACTTTGCATTGTTTAATTCGTCAATGAGCATTTTGACATTGCTAGTGGATTTGAGCTTAGATTTAGCTGTCTCCGATGCATTGTTTTTGCTAGCGACGTTGACTTTGGGCTTGACCTTTTGAACTTTTGGAATGGCTTTGAATTTATTGGCGAAAGCCATGAGACGCTTCTTGGCTTGAATCTTTCCCAACACAGGCTTGGTTGTTTTTGAAGGATTTATCAAGGATTCGCTTTTGTCCACGATCTCTTTCGTACTGTCGGGAGTTCCCGGTACGTCGGACATCTGAGAGTCGCCGGTCTCGTCGAGAGCGTCGGCCGCTGCTTTAACCGCGAAAATGTCATCCTGGCCCGCTGCCGAGTCAGAGCTCGGTTCCTCCGACGCTGGGAAGGGTATATTCGCGAAAGACGTATCAACGTCATCCTGACTGTCGCAATGCTGCGACATTTCAGACTGCTCTTGTACGTAACGAGCTCGACATAACCAATCGCTGATTTGTCGTGGCCGAGATTATAAAATATATACTTCTCGAGCGAAGGATTGACCGACCGCTACATCCAACGGTGAGGAGATATCGCTGTACAGTTGGTTGTACAAATTTGTTATCAAATAATCTTGTAGCGCGTCGGGCGCGAAACAACGAAACTATTTGTACATCGAAGTATTGGAGGAGAATTAAATGAGATGTGCAAAGTGAATTCTTACCGGTTCGTCGCGCTAACGGAATTATCTTGTTTTCATCGCACGAAAACCGTCGTTCTCTGATAATTCGTTCAACTATCGACTACCTAATGTGACAGAAACTCTCTTATCATTTATTTACGGTGGATTGAGTTTCGACAAATGATAAATGGATAGATTAATGGTGGTGGACGATACACAAACGAGAGACGGGCATTTTGATAAAAACTGCAGGTCGACAACCTAAAGAAACTAGAAGCGTGTGGTGAAAGAAAGGGGGAGGGAAAAAAAGGATGATTGGGAAACCTTCGGGGTGTATCTCAACCTAGGGATTTCCGATATAGTGAGTTAATTTCGGTCTTCGGACACACTAACCGTTGTCCGTAAAAAAATCTCAAATTAACGAAGAAAATACGAGTATCGCTTTTCTCACAGAAACTTTTTAGTTAGCAATGGAAAGTTCTTTTTATCAAAATGTGTTTCTCCTTACTCAAGTCGTACCGCCAAGCAAAGATTTTCTCAAATACTTCAAGGAGGTAAGAGTACCGATTGGCCGATGCAGTTCAAACGATTTGTCCTTATTCCATGTCTTTTCAGGGAATGTTCGATAAACCAAACACCATCGGTTTTCTGCACGTGTCTCACTATCTGCTGACGATATACGATGCTGATCGTTTCAAGAAGTTGCTTCAGTGGCCAGTTTTTTGCAAGAAAACTGAAGCCAAGTACAGAACTGATGTCAAAGATTTTCTGGCAGTAGTGGCAAACGAAAATCGCGACGTCGATTTTCCTCAGATACTGGCGTCGCATTTGTTGCACGCCGGTGGAAGCAAATTTTCTAGTATAATGTGGAAACTTTCTACAGTTTCTCTGCGAACTTATATCAAGCGGGAATGTAATTATTTGTCTTGTATTAATTAACAACTGTGAGATATTGTCAATTTGTTTGAAAGATAACGTGCTTTTGTTTCAGTCGAATTGAACCTGCTAGCTCCAAAATCAGGACTCGCCGAAGATCTTTCCAGAATCCTACTGAACCATGCAATACAGCAGAGCACCAAGAATATAGAAGACATTGATACAGTTGTTATGAAAAAGGAACAAGAAGGAGAAATATTTGCAAAGTAAGGCATTAAGATGATGCAAAGTATTTAGTCTGTTTCTCATTTTGCTAAGGGCATCATTAGTTCTATCCCTATCTCAGCCATCCATGTTTTACATTGCCCCGAGAGCATATGATATGCCATGGCTGGTAATAAAAATTGTAATAAATATTTTTCACAGCTGGTATGTACAGTCCAAGGAAAAATCTCATCAAAAGCTGTTACGATATTTGTTTATGATGAGACTTTTCATTTTAGGTCATACGGTATCCCCTCTCCTGCCCTCCACCTAGTCGATAACAAAACTACCAAACGCCGTTTTGAGAGCACAGATTGCCAAAGTAAAACGGAAAATTGTCTTTCCTGCACCGCTAGTTCTCCAGGGACAATTATCTTTTCCATTAGCCAACTGCGGTCTCAAATATACATTCGGTGCAGTTTTTTCTACCAGTGGCAGTATTTTGCATCACCTTAAACATTGATATCAACATTCGTGAAAAACTATACTACAGTTTTTGTTACCATACATAGTAGTTTCACATGCTTCATTGGACTTTTACTCAGGGAGATGGCAGATTATATTCAGAGGAATCAGGAAAATCTGTTTCTCACGAGACATAGTCTTATGAAACTAGCCGGAGAAGCACCTGTTCATCCAGACATAAAAAGGCGTTTAGCAGATCCGAATGACAGTGAAGTTATACAGAGTGCGTTTGAATCTTCAAATTCTTTGCCTTCTGTCTATTATTGACAGTATCCAAAAGATTCGTGTAATTTTATTTATAGTGTGGAAGCACAGTTTCGATAAAAACTTTAAGTATGTCAAGAGCAAGCAGCAAAGATTGAAGTTAATCACGGATATCAGTAACAACATTGCGGGTATGGTCGCGAGTATAGCATCGACTGATTCAAATGTATTGGACAGTTGTCGTTTGCCGAACATCGAGATCGACTCCGTGTCGGAAATTGAAGGATTATCAACCGAAACTCAGGTATGCGTGTACAGCGTTAACATTGATACAATGAAAAATACAGTCGATTTAATAAAATCGTCATTCTTTTGCAGGTAATCCTCCATCGTTTGTATGCTGATGGAAGTCTTGTATTGGAAAACTTTTTGTTGCTGTTCAGTTTCGTTCTTTTGAATTTTCGTCGATATCTGGATAAGCACGGATATCCCGATCTGTCAGGATGCGGTTCACAGGTGCAGGCGAGCTGCGAGGACATCAAGTCCATGAGCGATCTGTTTCGAGCGTTGCACGATGGAATAGCGAACCTTTCGAGCTCCGTACACGACGATCGCAATCGCGAGTACCGCACGAACTCGCAGAACTATCTGTCTTCCCAATACATGGACAACGATCTATTCGACAGCGTTGTTCTAAAATCCTCGCCCACGATTCAGATTAATGGAAATCTTGATCCCGAAAGAACCGACGTTAACGAGAGGCTCGAGCTCACCCCCGTGGAAATCACTCACAATAAGGTTTTATTTTCGAGATACAAGAGAGACAAGGATAACACACCACATACTCTTACGAAGCTACGGCCAAAACTACTCGTGTCACGGATCAATTTCGACGAGACGAGATCATCTATTATCAGCGAAAGAATGTCACCGGCTAATCGAGGACCGAATTCGAAATTGACGAATCTATCGAGCAACAATCTTTCTAGAAAATATTCCCGATTATTCACATCGTATCAAAGGAAGACTTCGAGCGCATGTTAGTAAACACGTGGCGATTGGCATAATAATATACAGCGTAAATGCGTTCTTATTTTATTATTATTTTTTGTCTTGCAGTCAACTCGAGCATAATGTCCGTACCAGGCTCTTCCCGACTCAATTCCATATCCGATATGAATGCAACATGCGATGTATACAATATATCGGAACTCCGGCCGCACGTAACGACGAAGAGTAAATTTGGCAATCGAGTAATGTATACGCCACCGAAACGCAACACCAATCGAGCTTCTTCTACGATAAACGACGAGCATAAGCCTATCGCGACGATTGAGGTATCCCAGATTGTGATAAACGAGATGACCGAGCTTACGGTCGAGACGGGAGGACAAAGTCCGAAGATTCGAATGGGCGAGAAGTCGACTGATCGGAGCAGAAGAATATCGATAAGCGATCTCGTTGAGCGTTATAGAAAACTGCATGAAAAGTCTGGCGACGTTACGGCGCACTTTGAAAACAGTAGGGTGGCGTCCGACGAGAGTGGAAAACAATAACGAAAACGATCTTTCAACGTTCGTAAGTTCGGTCAGATATTTGAAACGTATAATTAAGTTTCTACTTGTGTGTGTGTGTGCGCGTGCGTGCGTGCGTGCGCGCGCGCGTGTGTGTGTGTGTGTGTGTGTGTGTGTATCGTATTAATATTATTGAACAAGTAATTTTTTTTTTTACGTTTCAATCGACAATGAAAAGTTCGAGAAAACATCAAGTGGCCTAGAGCGTTAGTCGATAACGAGTACACCCGGTGATTCTATTCAGTGTCGTAGAAACCGGCTGCATATTGAATTGCTGCTGAATTTGTCGCTTGTACAAGCCTATGAACAAGTACAATTATCGTTATATTACAATACAATTATTGGACGTCTTCAAGAAGAGGAAAAAAACAAAAAAATCATTGATCCAAATCTTCGACTTCTGAGGGGTCGCCGCCCATAGCTTTCCAAAATGCCGTCACAAGCTGTTCGGCTGCAGCGCGACGATTATTCGATGACAGGGATGTCGCGTGCTCCTTCATGTCCATTAGTCGGCCAAACAATTCACCAAAGTCTGTATTTTCCTCGCCCATGATGCCATCTAAAAAAAAACATTAATTTCAGGCATGGATTTATTTCCTTAATTTGAGATAGTTTAGATTCGAACCTAGTACACTCTCCATTAACATCTGATCAGAGTTATCACGTGCGCCCGTGCCTAGCCGAATACTGCCTAATTGATCTTCGACTTCGTTCACATTTTCTTCCAATTCCACTCGCGCGATTGGCAAGTTTGCTGCGAAAAAAGGCGACGATGATAAATCGGTAATTTGATAGGGTATTAAAAGCAATTGAAGAATGTGTGAGATTACCTTTGAGAATTCTGTTTGGCCAAAGATGAGTGTGAAGAGCTTCTACGAGTCTGTCAATTCCATAAATATTGTCCTCCGACTCTTCATCCATGATTTCCGAAGAATTGGTGGCTTCCATCTCTATCAGTTCAAACTTATTGACATGCGACCATTCCATTACTGTAGAGTAAAAAATAAGGAGTAATTTGGTTATTATAAAGGTGTTAGTTTCCGCAAGAGTTCTCACTTTTATTTTGGGAGTTTGGACCATCAAAAGTTTCACAGGCGAGTAAGAAAATATCTGCTTCGGACAGCGAATGAACCAAGGGTAGACAGTCGTCCAGACTCTTCGTGTCTTTCTCCTAAATCGACAAACCGACTTGTAAGATCTAAAGAAACCGGCGATGCCGCAAGGACTAAATTGATCTGCTTGCCTTTGGATCGTGATGCAGTATGAGCGCCTCTACGCAGTCAGATGTAATATCGGCGTGATGCATCTCTGCGATGCACAACAACACTTTTGCTGAGTAATACTTGTTATCCACTGTCCAAACGTAATATTTAATGTTATCGATATCTGCCAAAAGTTCCGATCCCATCTCTGATTGATCGACGAACAACAAAGAGTCATATGAAAAAATGACAAACAACTGGTAACTCGATCCATCGTAACCTCAAACTTTTACTCACCTCTGGCGATATCTCCAGCCTTGTCGGCACTCCCTGTACTGAGTATCAGCACTCGTGGCAAATCCATCTTTAAGTTTTTCCACGACTTACGATATTCGCGAGTATCGTACAGGAGACAATTTTTATCTAAATATTATTGGAGCACTCGGGAATCATACGTGACAGCCAGTGACGACTGGCGGGACGCTTTTTTTTTGTTTAATTGTGGACGACCCTGTTCCGTTCGATGTTTTCCAATCGATGTTTCTTCAATCAGCTTCACAACGTTTTAACTTTTTTTTTTTTTTTTTTTTTTTTCTTCTCATTAGCTTTGTCGTCGATTAGAATTAATTATTAGGTCGCAGCATCTTGTATCTTTTGCGGATCATACGAAAGCGCTTTTCGAAAGCCGATCGTGCTGCCGTTAATCCGTGTGTGCCCGCACTGCTCGATATTCAAATTGCGAATTAGTATCTGCGTAAATTAGTATTTTATAACGTCATAATTCTATTTAAACAGTTTATGATTTAAACCTGAGGGACATTATATTGAGTAGTGATAGATCTAATATAAATAATATAATCCGGCATATATTTACGATAAGGCTTCAAGATAGAGATGGGAGTACGGTTCCTCTTCCCGTAGGGTGATTGCCATAAAAATCTATTGGCATCTGGCAAGTAACACGTTTCGTTTTCGATCTACCCTTGACAGTACTTCCACCCTCAGCATGGATATTGGTTTGGCGTTCGTCAGGCGAGAGATACTCGGAGCTATGTTTCTGGATATCGAAGGAGTTTTCGACAACATCCAAGCGGATATCCCTGTCGGGGTACTGGCTGTTCGCCTGCCCTCTAACTTAATTCTTCTTCTGTCTACTCAACGTATAGCTGATAGAAAACTCGTTTCTTTACTTCATTACAATATCACTTCGCGCAGGACCTCAAGGGGCTCGACCCAGGAATTCATACTCAGCCCTATGCTATTTAACATCTTACTCCTGGAAATAATAAGGAAACTCCCTGCACAGTGAAAAATCTTACTTTGCGTTCTGTACTCTTCGGATTCCTCTTGGGAAGAAGTGAAATCTGATCTAGAAGATGCTCACGAGATCACTGCAAAAAACAGAATTCTTGAGCCTCAATCTTGAATCACAAAAAATTAAACTGCCATATTTCACCTGGAAAAGATTACCCCAAGGTCCCCACATTTAATTTAGAACAAACACCATTCTCCGATCCCATGTAATTTATTTCTTCGGTGTTACTCTGGACGAAAAACTCTCCTGAAATAATCATATTCTGAAGCAAACAGAAAAAGGTAAATCCCGCAAAAATATTAAAATACATTACAAAAATACAGGTTGGAAACGAGGGGCCTATCCCGCCACGCTTTTCCTTAACGGAACTTAGGTGACCGTCGGCAGACTTCGATAGACACAATGTTCAAAATTTTCACTTGCTCTAGACTCACGTATAACCTTTATTTTATCGTCGTTTTTTCCTGTAATCCTTGCAACCATCGTTGTATAGTCTTATTTATTTGATTTATAGTTGCATGGGGTTTGCTCAACTCCATAAAAACAGAGTTACACGATGGTTAAAAGTTTGTACAAAGCGATCGGTCTCATTTCAGTATACCCAGAGTCTCATCGTAGTCATTGCAACTGGCACGCATGCATATCTAGTCGGCCCTATAGTGCGACTGCGACTACGATGCAACTCCGATGGAATCCGTCGTTGCATCAGTTCCGCTGAGGTTGCTGATTAACAGAAGCCTAATTAGGCCGATCCTAGAGTACGGGGCTCCAAGTGTTCAAGGTAGCAGTTTTCGGGGATTTTGTTGAGCTGGACAAAGTCTAATACTCTTCGCTAGTGCCTCGTGTTGCTGCCCTACAATCAACATCTTTAAATCCGCTGCTTTTAAGTCCATTAACAATTGTTAGCGTGCCAATTAGCAAGGAGGGGCGTCTCGAAGAAAGGAACCACGAGGGGAGACAGTTAACGAAAGATAGCGAAATCGAGATCACCTGAACGAGCGATACCGAGTGTAGGTCCCGTGCGATCGCTAGAACTGCGGGTTTTGAGTGTTTCAAAAATATTGAGCGTTAGGTTAAAATCAAGCAAAGCAAAGCTAGATCGTGCGAAGTTTCTTTATATCTACTTCAACGGGAGTATATAATTTTCAGTTTATATATTAAAAGCAAGCAAATCATTTCGTTCATATAGCTGCGTACCACAATTTATTTCGGAACAATTCTCACATTGATTAAGTTAAACGTTATCATCGTAGATCCCACCCCCTTCCTCCGAAACTCAAACCCTTACGGGCAATGTATAAGTAAAAAAACGGAAATTAATTTCGCCCCGTAAAAAAATCTTCCACTACTCATACAAAACTATGAAAAAAATATCAAGGTCCTACACTCCCTGGAGATAAAAGATATCCCCAAATGTTTTCATATTCCTTTTGACGCCTACCACAACCCCATTAGAATCAACACAGACGTATCAAAAACTGTAGCCGATCGTTAAAATCCAGAATAACTAGTAAAAAAAAAAATTCCTTCCCGAAAATTGGACGAATCACGTACCTTTTTATACAGATGGCTCGAAGGATAGGGGCCGGGGTAGGTGCTCAGCTGCTATCCACTGTAAAGCTTATAATATTAACATTGGGCTGGGCCTTCGCAAAAACTTTTTAAACTACAGTGCTGAGACTGTAACCCTCCTCATACTTTGGTCTACATTCAAAGACTGTGCCTATGAAAATCGGTAATTTGTACAGACTCCCTCAGTGTCTTTCTCAAGATAAAGAACACGACCATTAACGCTAACAAACACCCCATTACGCTGCGAGTATTGCACACTTTTCACTTTCATATATATATATATATATATATATGATCACTTTATCTGAACGCCCTCGAACAGCAGCATCGAGGGTAATGAGGTGGCTCTGACACCTTGGCAAAAAAAGCGCTGGAATATTGTCATTTGCTTTGTTGGATTTTTTAGGCACGGTGGCCTTAAGGGGCTTGCCCCAGAACACGAATAAACGACACCATCTATCTATAGTGACGATTTTCGATCAAATTTTTCCGACTAGATATCTAAACTAAATTTTTTGGTAGATGACAAAAGAACATGGTTTTATAATTATAGTAGCAGTAGAACTTCAAACCCCACTATTTGTTGGATTCGTTCAGGTCCTTGCCCCCACCCGATCGACTCTACAGGAAAAAAAAAAAAAAAAAAAAAAAAAAAAAAAAAAAAAAAAAAACCGAGGCCGCGAATGCTGGGAGCCCATTCAGGACCTTGACTATATTTTTAAATTCTGTCCCCAGCTTTTCGCTGACAGGGAGAAGCTAGTGAGAGCGCTCAGAGCGCTCAATTTATATCCTCCTATGGATCTACATCCCCCATGGATTTATATCCCTCTGTGGACTATATTCATTATTTGAAAAAACCCTTTCTATCCGTCATTGGAGCGGCTATAGTATTTTTTGCCGACTGTGAACTCGACCTTTAAGAGTGTTTACAGGACTTTAGGTACTGTCTCTATTTATTTTAAACTTCTCCTTGCTGTTTGTGTGCCTCCTTGTCGACCCGCAAACTTCAACCTACCAATTCTGAACCCCCTATCGTATCTAACATTCCGAAACTCTCGGACAACAGCTCGTCCTCATGAGGGGCCTCCATTTTTTGAACGGCCAAACAGCGCCAATCACTTCTGCAAATACAAGCCGCTCCGTACGGAGAACCGATTGGAAGAATGCGCACTGGGCGTAAACTTAAAGCCAGGAGGAATAAGAAGATGATAATAAATTCTAACAATTTCTTGCAATATTGAAACTAATATTGAAACTAACTCCTATTATAAATTATTGGGCGCTAGAGTTCCGAATTGGTTAGTGAACAAATTGCCAGGAAACCGACAATGCGAAAGAGATAGTCTTTAAATTATTCCGTTATGACGTGACCCACACAGAATTTGGTAAATAACGATTGGACATAAAAATACTGAATTGTATATTCAACAAAAATGCACGATAACTTTTATTAAATAGATCGATATGTACACGAATATAATACTCAGGTACTATAAAAAAATATCTACAATATAGATACAGGCGAGCTTCGTTACAAACGATCGTTTGAATTGCTACAAGCAATATAGATCAATTTACACGGATATTTCGACAACATTCACCTTATCAAATATTTTATATGTTAACTCTCACATAAACTCTTATGTCCAATAATTCGAAGAAAAGAACAATACGATTCAAGTGTGTGAGATACATGTGTAATATAATTAATGCCATTTTCAAATATTCTGATAGTGGAAGACGAAGGCCTGGTAATGTTTTTATGTTGTAAAACGGAAAAAAAGGGTAACCATGAGTCTTATTCCTAAATATGACCTGCTACGTAATAAGGCGTTATGTGAAAGTGATAATAGTACTCCGGTAGCCCAAACATTGGTCTCCGCGATCGCGATACCCATAGTAAGGCATACCACATCTATTTGTATCATGTTCATACGTGATTATTCTGACAACTGGTTGAAGCTTTTCCATTTGTACGTATCTTCTATGGCTCTATCACTTGCCAGCGCACATCTCAGAATAAGCTCCCAGAAAAAAAATGTGAACGAACAAAACTTTTCAGCAATCGACTGGGCTTTCAAATATATGATCGTTGTTCTCTGTTCTTCATTCCTTCGATGGGTCTCCATCTCTATTTCTCCCCATTACCGGGGAGGAGAAGACAATGAAGAAGGGAACAAAGGATAAGGCCAAGCCGGTCAGTGGTGCAAAAGCGGTGGTATGCTAGAAATGCGGCAGGCAAACTTTTCCTGCAAACAATTCCGAAATTACTGTTATCCACAAAGCAAGAACAAAGAGAATGTAGGATATTCCGACTTGATGAGAATTGGGTAGTTGGTAGGGTTGACCGCCAATTTCGTCGACGTGAAAGCCCATTGGAAATATCACGGCAGCCAAACAGAAGAGTACCACTAAAATAAAAAATCATCTTGTTGCTTATAACCGCACTCATGTTAGTATCCATGGACTTACCAGGAGTCTAATTTAAACTATCACAGTGAATTTATGATTTTATAATTTTATAAAATAATCCTCATATACAAAGCATAAAATATAACCTGCTGTAAAGACTTGACCCAATAACAATAGCTGAGAGAAAATATAAATGCAATAAACAGTATTAAAAATTGTATACAAAAAGTAGATATAAATAAATGAGTCAGTGTAAAAAAGTCTGGTGCATGATGAAGGAACCTAATGTAATACTATTTTATTTAAACATTGTACGACAAATATGACTTTTTTTTTGCTGTACTCACTTGCAGTAAAACCGACCCATCTGGCATATGGAATGACATGGCGATCCCAGTGAGATATTGCCAGTAGTATAATTGTCGTAGTTATGAAGATACATCCAATAAATATGCATACCAGTGCCATGAGCCATTCAGGCTGGAGATCCGGAGTATAGCAAACCTGCGATCTATTGTAAAGAGTCATGCACGACCACATCAAGCCCAGTCTCGTGTCACCTGTCAAAATAATAATGCAAAAGTAATCGTGACTTTAACGGTGTTACATAAAAATGCTATTCAATAGTAAAGAGAATGTGTATATTTAAAACTTTTGCTCACCGCCAACGTCTGTTATAATCCAGTCGGGCATAGCTAAGCTGACAATAGCAAAAACGTCAGCAGCAAGAAACAGTGTACCCGATATAACAGTCAATTTATCCATTCTACCTAGGATAAATGTCGATTTAATTATCAAGATTTCGCTGTAATGCCCCTTTTTGCGTTTTGTATTTTTTTTTTTACGTTTATTTTTTTCAAAACTTCATTTCACGAAACATCCATATTTATACTGTCTCAAATCCTCAACATTTAGTTAATTATTATTCCATGTAACGACAAAATCACAAGCAGGAAGTTTCTCTCGGTCCAAACGCCGATGGGTGCAAAGTGGCAAGCGGCATTTGTGTATACAATCCCACTGTGAGGAACTATCGGTGTTTACAGTCTCTCAATGTAAAATATTTTTTATGTCGAGTTATCGTCGTGTTGACTTGTTCGCTGCTCATCTGATGATGATGATGATGATCATCATCATCATCGTCATCATAATAAAATCATTTTTTTTTTTAGCTCCTTGTCGGCTCGTCCCCTGGCGGAAACTTGTGCTACTACTTGTGCTCTTCAGATCACAAAATGATAATTTCGAAACAGAATATTTCTTGCCCGTAGGGACATTCGTGTTTGGACCTGACATATATAGGGATCTTGACAATATTCTTGGTCAGAAAAACGAACAGACATTGCAGTTTCCAATCTGTTTCCATTGCGGAATTTAATGGTTGCACCTGTTCAATGTGAGTCAAGAGGCCGATTTATTTTATGATCGATATGTATTACTTAGACGTCTCCCTGTTAGTATATATTATAATAATCTCGTACTGCAATCTTTAATGTTGTTTAATCATCGTTAAGAAACATGTGACGATCTCCGGCATGTCGAATAAATCTTAACCTCTCAGACGCTTGGATTTTCAGCATATATACATATATATATATTTTTTTTTTTTTTTTTTTTTTTTTTTTTTTTTACAATTGACAGCGGACATAAAAACACCTCGCGTTTCGCATGTGTGTGTTAGTAACTTATATGACTAAAAAGATTTGTTCAAAGTAAAATATTATTAAATTTATTCAACAGAGAACTGGTCAAAAACTCGAGGCGAGGGATAACTCCTGTTTTCCTGAAGAAACATGTAATACTCTCCGTGAAGCAATTGTTCGGAGAAACAGGTGCAAAGTCCACGATAGATCTCATCAAGTACAACCCTTTGACACAAAGTTTTGTTCTCCGTTGTCGAACAGAAGACTACACTCGCCTAAGAGCTGCTTTGACAGTTGCTGAGTCATACGAAGGTACCTCCTGCTTCTACAACATACACAGAGCCACACAAAATCCATTGTCACTTACAGCCGACTGCAGAAACTTTGTCCACTAGACTGGAATTTATTTTTTGGAACTGCTTGTTGTACTATACGTGGGAAGACTGTCAAAGCCGGAGCAAGAATCATGCCTACTATTCGTCAAGAGGGAAAGGACACAATAATATTAGTCTCCAAGGAGGAACATTCTACTCCCAGCAAAGTTAATCTTCCGGAACCGGAGCCGAGTCCCGGGTTGCTGCTACCCAATGGTGAAATAAATTGGAACTGCCCTTGTCTGGGTGGCATGGCTACCGGCCCGTGTGGCCTTGAATTTCGCGATGCGTTCTCTTGCTTCCACTACTCGGTCGGCGAGCCCAAAGGATCCGACTGCTACGAAGCGTTCAAAACAATGCAAACATGCATGTCCGAGTATCCGGCTCTCTATGGCAACAAGGTTACCGATTTGGACGACATGGATGGTCACGACGCTGAGGCCATAGTCGATCGCAGCAGCGAAATTGCCAATGACAAAAGAGACTCTGAAAACAAGGAGAGCACAGAGCGTGAAATTCGTGGCTCTCATACCAGTCCCAGTAAGACCAATCAACTTGAAAGAAAAAAGGACAAATGAAACAATTTAGTAATGTAAGGGTAATTCGAATAATCTACCTACATCTAGGGTGACTCGCTAAGAAATTTTTACCTCTAAAGCTGTTCTTTTTTTTTTCATTCTTTTCTAAGTGTTCCCCATACCTCGGAGTTGTTACAATTCAGCGATTTACAGTTATGTGTTCGAATTACGTTGCTTTAATATGCTACAGGTCTGCTTATTTAACATTGTTCTCTTGCAACATGATAAAATCGTACTGTTGCGTTGTGTACAAATGAATTCACAACAGTCGGGCTGTTAAACGATGTAACTTAATTTCAAATAAACAACATCCTCAAAAAGATTTGTGCAAAACTGATATAATATGAGTTCACATTGATATACATATGTACTCGACGTACAGTGAGTAATCCGGTGAATATTATAGTACGAGATTTATATCTGCAAGTCGTCGTTCATTGCGCGTGGACTCCGATTCCAGGCAAACGAACTGACGAGAGGGAATAACGACTGACGTCACGGTTACGCAACGCAGCTAGTTACAAAAAATATATATATGTATCGTGGCTATGATTTAGCTGGATTCCCGTGATGAATCTCATTCGAGGAAACATCGCATGCAGATTAAAACTTTACCGTTTTAAACTTGAATCTTCCCACATAGTTACCATAATAATGTCTTGCCTTAACGTTCCAAGGTTATTAAGTGCGACAGCATTTTAAGAAGGACGGTAAATGGGCAAATGACGATTAAGCATATCGATAAATGTTTATTTGTAACGAAATAAAGCCAGTATAATTAACGAAATAATAAAAATAAGGACAGACAGGTTTTCTGTTTTGGTGAGAGGGGGGAAGCTTCGGTGACGTCATTAGAGTCAGTGTTTCCTCGTTGTTGCTTTGCTGGTCTTCTCTCGCCACCGTCGCGCATTAAGTGTGTGGTGCTACGTTCGCTCGTAGAGGAGAGATTATCAGAGCCATGGGATCGCGGGTCTCTGCGTTCGATTGTGAGATAGTGTGATTTTAATGTACGAATGAATTTAAACGGGAAGGGAGATCGCCATTAGAGACTGCCCCTTTCCCCGCGCAGCTGTTCAGTACCGTCAATCTACCGCATCTCCTACCCATGGCGCATCGACGAGACTTGGCGAAGGCATAGCGAGTTTGGGACGCCCATGGTCTCTCAGCCAAAGTAACAACCAGTAACAACCAGCGCGGTCAACTACGCGCTCTTCGACAGTACAATATAGGCGTAGTGCACACCATGAACGCCACTGCTGGTGGCTATTGGCATTGTCTGTATTCGAGCCTTCCATGATTTCACACGGTTGCCAAACAATCCGGACGTGCATCATGAAACTTTCAGTGATACGAATAAAGACAAACCCAAAAGTTTCCGGCTGACCACACAAGAGTACGAAAAATATTCGCTTGTTACACGCTATGTTAAAAAAGAGGTGTGTGGCGCGTTTTTTTTGTCTTTTTTTTTGTTATATTCCGTGCAGTGAATTTCTAAAGTTGAATATACTAAAGGAGAGTGTGCTGCTTTCCTGCGTGAACGACAGTGCGTCAGAGAGTCGTCTCCCCTCTCCTCCGCCGCGCGTAGTTTTCCTATAGCCTTTTACAAATTTTATTTGTCCATACCGAATTTCCACGTATCGTTGTTGATGACCACTTTAGACTCTTACACAAACACGGCGTAAATAGTGATTTGCAAGTGTACGAACCCTTGAAAATTTGTTTCCATAGAAGTGACGACGGTGTAATTACGGTGCACAAACAAAAACGGGAGACCCCCCCGCGTGAACGAGAGAACATGGATTCGAGAAGAGGCAAAGTAAAGGAGAAGAGACGGTAAGCTTTATTAACTGTTGCATGACGCAATGATGACATTTCATTGTCTAGAAAGTAACTGTATGTAAAAAATAACAACGGATGAAGAGTTTTGTTCAGTTCCAATGACTTGGTTAAGATATAACAGGGGTAAACGTTGGTGGAGCAAGCTTCGTCATTTTGGGGTCGTACCCATTGTATTAAATTCTCTTTTTGCGACTCCTTGAACGATCAATCACGGGAGTCTGCAGGCGGTAATTATATTGTATGCACATATATGTCTTTTTCCCTGACCGGAGGGCGCTGCTATACATGTAAAGGCTGCTACTAACGTCGAATAATGAGACTAGACGAGATATATTCGCAGCTTTGAGAAAAATAAATAGCTCCCTTTATAGCTTGCAACTCTATAATGAATGTAATAATTATATGGCTATAAGTGGGCGCATCTCTATTAAATAAATGCATTCCAAAATAGGCTCCCATTTGTGAGCACAGACCACGAATGGAGCCCAATGTTTTTCAAACGTGACGATGCTAATTGACGCAACAATCGGGAGAATACGACGATAAATGATAATGAGAGGTGGTGTCGATGGCTGCCACGACGATCGTCACAGAGACGTTATCAGCGTAAAAGGGCTCGTTAAGCAAATACGAGATTGGTTATAAATGGCATTATTAATCATTAATTTTGCAAATCTAACGTCAATATGCGAACACTTCGCACTACGACAAGCTCCGCAGTGCATGGAGCTTTTTCTTGCCACACACACACACACACACAAACACGCGCGCGCACACATACGAACATACCATACGAAGTTCCGTTATTTTGGTGCTCAGAGAAGCAACGCAGCACAGCTCTCTCCGCCTCGAGCTACCGATGGCAACACGCAGTAATATATAGTCGTTCTGATCGTCATAAAAAAAACAGTCGTTTCAATGATATTTTGTTAAGAATGCCTCTAACGAATAACGAAATTCAATATATTTTCTAATAAAACTAAGAGTAATGCGTAAGAGCAGACGAATCGCCCGTATATTATCGTTGACGTTCTGTCTGACCATCGCTCCGTCGGCATGGACCGTTCAAACATTGGACGGTGGCTCGACAAGCGGAATTTTAAACAACTAGTAACCAGATACCGTAATGCAGGAATCAGAAGGAACTTTGAGCATTTCACAGACCCGTGGATTCGTAATGACAGTTATTTTGCACCTTTATCTGCAAGAGCTTCCTGCGATCCAGACTTGTATTTAATGCTCGCACACGTTAATTATACCTTAGAATTCATCAATGATCGATACAAATCGTAAATCGAATGGCAAGTTGCTACGACAAAAGGTTTCGTAAGGTAGGCAAGTCCACGAGGGTGCAACTGATCTCCATGTAAAAAATGTCTTACCAGGGAATTAAGGCCATGTGAAAGATGTACCGACTGAGTCGTTTCACCTCGCCTTAAGAGAGAGGGTCCGTTAAATAAATATGTTCCAACTGTCGGCAAGACAGATAATTAATATACATATTTATTCGTCGACGATTATGTACACACAATAGCTTTATTTAAATCGGTACAATATCGAAAGTAGCAAAGCATCGATCGAGTATGTAAGAAGAGAGAGAGTCATTGGCCTCGGTGACTCGGTAACTGTCGTACGCCAAGAACACCTGCCAGTCAAAAATCGATGAATCGCACGTGTCTCGGGTTTACCTCACACGCTCACAGACTTTATCCCTATAGCGTTGTTCATTGCGTAATCGGAACGCGGTACGATAAAGCCAAGATTTTTTATTTATAGACAATAGCGTCGCATATTACCTACAAACGATCTTCAGCTTTCTCGCATTAAATCGTAAATACTAGGCGCGATTAACAGGGTCCGTCCATCTGTAGGTGGTCCATGGGCGACATAGTTACAGAGCGGAAGATCATTTCAGACCCGCCAGCGGCGGCTCTAGGATTCTTCGATCCCTGTAGCTCTGTGTGCGTGCGTGCGTGCGTGCGTGCGTGCGTGCGTGCGTGCGTGCGTGCGTGCGTGCGTGCGCGCGTGCGCGCGTGAGTGTAATTGAATGAATGATCGCGGTTGCGGGGTGGCAAGGGGAATCAGCCGGAGGAGAAACCGACGACAGCCAAGTCGTTATCGATAGGGAATCGACGGTAGCGGATAAGATCGAATGCGTGAGGTCGCGCATAGGACACGGCTGAGAGGCCGGCACAAACGAGAAAACAGTGTCGAGTGGTGCAGGTGCGTGTTACGCCTGAAGAATAGTCCGTACAGCCGTATGAGGTACGGGCCCAAAAGCCAAGTACGTATGGCCAAGGGAAAAACGGGCAGTGATTTCTTTTTTAATTTCAATTTAGTTTGTTTGGTTTTTTTTCTTCGTTTTTGCTTATGTTTGTTCTTTCGATAAATAATGGAGCAACAGCGAGAAGCTCATCGCTTATTCGACAGCGCGGGTGATGATTGTGCCGGAAGTAACGGATCCACGGCGAATGGACTGGCCAACAGGTGCTGGAGAAACATGGCTTTCGTGGACGTCGAAGATTTGGCACTTTGCTTCGGTGATAATCGGGGCAGTAGCGTAAACTTTAGTGCCAGATCAGATGTAAATCCGAGTCATCGAGTATTTAGAAATCGTGGGGGATCGGTAGCAACAAGAAATACGGTGTCCCACGTTAATCAATTTAATAATTCGATAACAAAGGAACAACAGTATTACGGATGCGAGTACGAGAGTCGATGTTATACGGGATGCGTACAAAATGGTTATCTGCAGACGCAGACGCAAACGCAGCAGCAGCAGCAGCAGCAGCAGCAGCAGCGGCGGCGGCAGCAGCAGCGACGACAGCAGCAGCAGCGGCAACGGCAACTGCTGCTGCTTCCGGAACCGGGCGAATACATGTGGAGCTACGATTCGGCTAGCAAGAAGGTTAACAGCAGTGAGCACGAGTTGTCACTGGGTCTCAGATTGCCGTGCACGGAGGAGCAGTGGCTAACTTGTCCCGCTACTGATTGTCCCGTATATGATAATGTCGAGACCGCCATCGCTCCTACCAATTGGCCAACGCCTACCAATAAAAACTCGTGGAACTTTTACGAGGGCAAATTGAACTTTGATCCTGCTGTACTGCCGGCATGTGTGATAAACGGAACTCTCGATAGGGAGAATCCTTATACGATTTACCGAGATTGTTACGATCAGTGGGAGGAGGAACAACAATTTGTCGAAGACTTCCTGTGAGTACGAACCAAAAAATATACTTTTTTGTGAAAAAATAAAAATAAAAATGTTACCAGTACTTAAAATTTGTTATTCCTTCCGAATAAATATATATAGTATGTATCGAACAATCTTAAAAAAAAGAACCGAAAATAATTAAATCATGTGAGCCAAGTTGTGGTAAACAGATTTATACCGAGATGTATATCACTTCCTCATAGAGGCAACTTTGTTTTCATGAAAAAAAAATAAAAAAAAAATAAAAATAAAAATAAAACACACACAATGTTAATGAAAATGTGTTCAGAATGTTCCAAAACATCGGAAAAACATATTTAGAACATGATGATGGATATGATGATACACAAGATGATGGATATGGCGCGGTTGAAAAAGCTAAATGAAGAGGCATTTGAATTTTTTAAGGGAAAATCAAAAGTACAACAAAAAAATTCAGGAACATATAATTCCATGTATTTGTTCGCATCGAGCACAGATCCGACAAAGTGAAGCGCGACGGTAGTGTATTTTTTCGCGCTGAACCTCGATCGGAAAATTGAAATTTTCACACCGTTTTCTCATAAAAGTTAAAATTTGAAATTTTCATATCGCTTTCTCATAATGTTCATTTATTCGCGAAGCTTCCCCTATGAGAAAGTCAAAAATACAGAAAATTTCAATTTTCAACTGTTATGAGAAAGGGATATGAACATTTCAATTTTCATATGCACAGATAAAAAAACATTAAGAACAGATAAAAAAAAATTAGGTAGTTGGCGTAGCAATTTTGTTTTTTTCAAGTATATTTTTTGGTTGATTCCAATAATTTTTTATATAAGAAGATATTCCTCGTCTTTAATAGTGGCAGGTTGTTCGGCTACAATATATTTATCGCTATCAAGTTTTGTTAGGATACCCGCCTAAGAGATCGTCCTTTTGCTCTATAGTCCCATCACTGCATCTCCGCTATGTATCGGACCCAAGGATTTATATTGGATGACGTGGTATGACTGCAGAAATGTCCTATTTTAAACTCCGGCGCAGATGCATAATATAATATTTACCTGTTTGGATGGTGCCTCGCATAGTGGGTAAAGACATCTGCGTTCAGAGTCGAAGATGCCTTTCGCCACTATGTGGAACAGCCCAGCTAGAGAAGCATCACGAAAAGTAGCAGTTGGCGCAATAATTGCGACATGCTGCAAATATTGGGCCAATGTTGCTACTTTTCATGGCGCTTGTCTATCTGGGAGGTAAGTATGTATATCTTACTGAAGTTATTACAGCCATATTTCCTTGAACATTTTATATCATAATTATTAATACATTCTTATTTTATATTATTATGTCATGTACCTATATGAATAAAATGTCGTGAAAACTTCGGAGAATAATATTATTGTAACAGCGAGATTATAAATTATGAATTCGATTGACAGCAGTTGGAAACTGAGCTGACCGGACATCTACAAGACACTTTTATAATAATTTCGGATCTTTTCGGTGCACGATTTTTATATCGCAGAATATGCCAAACAGTTTATGTCCGAATTACATCATAAAAATGTCTTTAAAATTCCGAACGCATACTTCGTTTTCAAATATCATCAATTCAAAGATTTTTAAAAATCTTTTTTCAAGTACTTGACGTCGAGACGCTACCCCTTCTCTTGATGGGGTATAACTATTTGGTAGCGTCCCGCTTGAAAAATCGTTTTTTGTTTGTTTGTTTGTTTTTTTTTTTCTTCAAATACTTGACATCGAGACACTACCGCTTCTCTTGATCTTGATGTCACGCGTTTGCGTTTGCGGGAAGACACCCATGGTTACACAAGGGATACATTAATTATGTCGACGGTTGGAATAAGACTGATATTTTATTTGTGGCTGAGGTATTAAGATAACTATTGATCAACAGGTCGAATGAGAAAAGGAAGGAAAAATCACGGGATGCAGCGCGTTGTCGACGTAGCAGGGAAACGGATATTTTCACCGAACTCGCCGGAGCACTACCGCTAACACAGGATCAGGCTGCACATCTCGATAAGGCCAGTGTCATGCGATTGGCCATTGCTTATCTGAAAGTTCGGAGTGTTATCGATGCGCGTAAGTTTAATCAAAAATTTATCTACCGCTTCTGTAATTAAATACAATAAAAAAGTAATGAATACGAACTCAGTGGCGCAATACAATTGCATGTTAGTAGCAGAGCCATTGATGAAATCTGAATTATCGATGGAGATGGATGGCCTCTTCCCAAAAGCTCTCGATGGATTTATGCTCGTTTTGTCGAGCAATGGAGATATGGTTTATCTTTCGGAGAATGTCACAGATTATCTCGGCGTTTCTCAGGTTTGTGAAAAAAAATGTTAACACCAACGTTTTTTATTCGCGTACATAACTATTGTACGAGTTATGCCGTAAAAGTTATATATGTCCTATTAAACAAAAAATCTCCATATCAAGCGAAAATGCGAAACATCTAGGGTGTTGTCGTTTCATTTGCATGCTGATGGGCTGCCCCGGGTGGGTGAAGATGGAAGCTATCCGCAGGGATCTTCTGTCGCACCGGTCACAAAAACCTGATATTTATTTCGCGTTTACCAATGGCTCGCTTGAGTTTACAACAAAACGATTGTTGCATTTGTGTTTAGCGCGAATAAACACATCGAAATATATGGACTTTATGAACATGATGATGGTTTTTTTTTTTTTCTCAGATGGACCTAATGGGACAAAGTGTGTACGAGTACAGCCACCCTTGCGATCACGACGAGCTACGCAAATGTCTGTTGATAAAGCCCACCGATGTAAAAGAAAAACATTCGTGCAGCTTTTTTCTTCGACTCAAGTGTACACTGACGAGTAAAGGACGAAAAGTCAATTTAAAGAGTGCATCTTACAAGGTAGATCGACAATAACGCATAGACGATGATAAAAGTTAACAATACTGTGGCCCGTTTAGAAACTTAGGTACTTAGGATAACATCGGTAGCAGACTCGGTTTTCGGCAAAAAGTTTATGATTAATTTTGTCGGAGGCACTATGAAAACCAGTACTCCACAATACACTTATGAAATGTTGATTTTGACGGAAGAAACAACGAAATATTCCATCAGTCACACGCATTTTTTAGTTAGCGCGTACTGAAAAAAGATTTGGTAATATTGGAAAAAAAATGGTTTGTATTATCATCATGAATTATATCAATTTAGGATACATTTTGATGCAATTTAGGATACATTTTGATTTTATTACACGTTTCCAAGAAAGAAAATGTAATGACCTTAAATTGGGTTTGAACTCATGACTTTACACATGTTAGCCTAGAAACCCAACGTTCTGTTACCGCCTATCATTTGAATTTTTCTCATTCATAGCAAGATTTAAATATAGCAAAAGTTTGCTTATTTGAAGTAAATGGGCAACGAATGCTTCATTTATTTATTTACTGAAATTATTACTGAGAAGAAAAAGTACTTTATATGAGTCCTGTTAATAATTGTCTGAGGAGAGCGGACGTGCTCTGCCGCTGTAGTCGGGAAAGGAGAATGGGAAATAAATGCGGAACTTCATGAACAGGCTGGTGCGGTGAAAACTTTTATTAAACTAATAACGGAAATAAATACTTGAGTTTCGCGTACAGGTTTCGATTCGGCGATCGGCACCTACCTCGTCATTGACGATGGCGCAGTAGGAAACCCTCGAGGCACCTTCAATCGTACACTCGTTCATTCTTACGGAAATAAATCGTACACCGCAAAAAATATTACATAAGTCCATAATTTCGTTCAAGTGTGCACCGCAAATATCTTACGCTTGCCCAATCCTCGGATGAAAAACTGTACACCGCCATTTCCTTACATCATAAAAAGTTTACGCATTCAATATGTTACACATTAGTAAGTTTATGTGCTCGCGCACGTGTTTTGGATTTCATTGTTATCAGTCCTGTGCAAAGTTTCTTTTATTAGCAATTAATTTTTATACGTAATTTATATAAGTAAATGCTAGTAAAAAGAAACTTTACATAGAACTCATATAAAGTACCTTCTAGTACGATAAACGCTTATTGGGGTGCATATTATGAAAAAAATAGTTTGAAATATAAAAAATAATAAGTAAATAAAGCATTCATTGACCATTCCCTTCAGATAAGAGGTTAAAATTTTGCTAGGAATAAGAAAAATTCAAATGATAGACATAGTAGCATAGCGTTAAGGTTCCAAGCTTGCATGCGAAACATCCCGGGTTAGAGGGCAACTTTAGATCGTTAGGTTTTTCTTTCTCCGAAATGCGTGATATAGTAATGTATCGTAAATTTGTATAATTCATTATGATAATTTAAACCAATTTTTTTGCAATACTACTAAACCTTTTTATGACCCTGAAGATATCTGCATGAGACTAAATTTCATCAAGTTATAATGGCTGTGGTTTGCGTTGTATAAACTTCGCACGGGGAAGTTCACTTACGTTAGACAATAAAATTCTTCAAGTGTACAATTTTTTATTTTTTTTTTTTCTAAAGTAATGCACTAACAGTGTGAGCTGGCAAAAATAAAATTTGGTATGGTGCAGATATCTTCAGGATCATACCTTTTTTCGGTACGTGCTAGTCACCGTAAAACGAAATTTTTGTGACTGGTGGGTTATTCCGTCGTTTCCGCCGTCGAAACCATAATTAAAAACGAATATCGTGGAATGGTGGTTTGCGCAGTGGTTCCAACAAAATACTTGGTCAACTTTTTGCAAAAAACCACCGTAGTGAAAACGACCGTGAAAGCATGGTGATTTTCTGTGCGGTCAGGTGTGCTAGGGACAGAAGGGGAGAGGTTGCTGCCCATAGAATATATATATAGAGAGAGAGAGAGAGAGAGAGAGAGAGAGAGAAGCTAGTTACCTGGGTATGATTGGTGAACGCGGCCCAGATGTAGAATAGCCAGGGCTCATGAATCTTCGAGACGAAAGAGAGATAGAAATGTGTGATTACTTAGGGAGTGTGTATTTTCATTAAGGTGATCCATTGTGTGGGACGTGCGATGGGTTCATTCGAGGCAAAAACCGAACAAATAACCGACGAGGGTGAAAATTGTCAGGACGTTGAGTCGAGCGGATCTTCGTCAACGGACGAGAAAGATGTTGAACTTGATTCTCCTTCGGGATTCGGTTACAACGGAGCGTCTCTCGTTCTCGTAGGATGTCCCATACCACATCCGAGTAACATCGAAGTACCGCTCGGTCGTCAAACGTTTTTGTCAAAGCATAATCTAAATATGAAGTTTACTTATGCCGATGACAGGTGAGTGCTTTCTCAATTTTGGTTTGACAGAAGAAGCCTTTGAATATTTCGAAATATCGTTCAAGGTCTCCGAAACACTCAAAATCTTATACTATTTCGCAGATTGGCGGAGTATCTCGGTTGGGCGAGCAGCGAATTGCTCGGGAAATCGGTCTTTGAATTTCATCACGCTCTGGACAACTCGGCTCTCGAAAAATCCTTCAAGTCTCGTGAGTAAATCTCTGTCCGCGTGCGTGTCTAGAATTGGACGGGTAGCTAAGACGAAACAGCCTCATACCAACTTTTATGATTGGACCGATTCGTTTTTATCGGTCGCATCTTTATTGGATTCCTTCATCCGTAGAGTTTCGTGAGTCCCGTAGTTTTTTACGTGGCAACGAACCTATGTTACGTCATTCAAATTTATCCGTTATAAAGAACGGTAGAACGGCGAATGTGGAGGTAGCTACAACACTTTTTTTTTTTTTTTTTTTTTTCAACGGACGATACCGATGTCATTGTTTGATTATGTTAGTACAATTTACGATAAAAATATAATTTTCTTCTTCTCTTCTGTTAATGTACGACGCGGCACAACAGTTTTCAGCAAAGGACAGTGCGAGACCATGGCATACCGTTTTCTGGGTAGAAACGGAGGATACGCTTGGGTCGTTACGCAAGCAACTCTCATTCATTGTTCGAAGCAGCACAAGCCCCTCTCGGTTGTTTGCGTCAACCATATATTGAGGTAAGAGACTGTATTTTCTAATCGAAAGTCCTCGTCCGTCGAGAGGTTCTATCGCACCCTCGGAAAAAAATCGATCGATAATCCAGGTGTACACATCCACACCTTCGAATCTTAGAAGAGCGCATTATTGTTAGTGGTCCCGAGGGAGTGTCGAATAATCTGGACAATAGCGCTGAGTTTTTCCGAGGCTAAACGAAGAAACGGGAAAATCGCGCTGATCCAGAATGGGACGGAAGGTCGTCAGCGCGAACACACGGGTCCATGCACTATAGGGTTAAAGCGTCGCACGAGCGTAGGTGGTAGACTTCCACGCAAGAGTTTACGGAGTTTTCGTGAGGTTGCGTCACAGTTACTTGGGCTCGTGTTGGTAGCTAGGATTCGAGTTTACGCGGGTTTGTACGTCGTAGGTGGATGACAGGGCGAGGGTAGCCAGCGTGTAGTTGTATCCCCGACGTTCCCACGGACTGTGAGTAGGGGAGGAAACCGGTGGTTCGACTCTTAGGCGCGAGAACCAGCAAATTTACTCCGGTCAAAGAACAGTCAGTGGGAGTTGGCTCGCTCTTCCGTCAACATAACGTTTGCCAGCACATTTTTACGCACAAAACATTAACGTGA
The DNA here is from genome assembly GCA_963922035.1 of Amblyjoppa proteus. Taxonomy (NCBI): domain Eukaryota; kingdom Metazoa; phylum Arthropoda; class Insecta; order Hymenoptera; family Ichneumonidae; genus Amblyjoppa; species Amblyjoppa proteus. The sequence continues at coordinate 42,007 of OY998233.1, forward strand.
TAAATAAAAACATCGGTTTGGATAATCGCAACGGGTTCTTTACGTACTTTACATTAGTAGTTTCGATTTTCAAGATAATGACGAATGTCCGGACGAAGCTCGCATCGAATTAACGAATAAGTAACGATCGTGTAATGCGAATAATAGTAATATAAAATCATTTAATTGGTTAGCTCTGCTGCCGGACTTTTTTTTCCATCGTAACTTTACTGTTGGGTGCTTTTTTTTAGATGAGTTTCGGTTACGATCGTGTTGTCTTCGTAGCTGGAAAAAAATAGGTGATCGATATTATTTGTTTTGCTAGTTTGGTGAAGCCGTAAGTGCGACGGAGAATCTGGGTGGATGTGAGAGTAAGGCAAGGGCGCACGCGTTATTACGCGCCGCGGGAGGACACCCTTAGCAGCACGTGCTGTTCAGCCGTGGTGGGTCGATACCCCCCCTTCCCGGATTCGACCAAGACCCTGATAGAAAGCGAGAGCCCAAGTGAAAGCGAATTCTCCGGCGTAGAAACGAGTACAAAAGCACAACACTACCTTTTCGCGAATCGACGTTCACGAAGGTCTAACATATTGTTGTTGTTGTTGTTGTTGTCGATGTAAAATTTTTTTGGTTATATTGTGTCCCTCTAACTAAACATTTAAAAAAACTAATCAGAAAAGTGTTTTAAAAGTAACAAGAAATTATGCGCTTGTGGTGAAGAAACATTAGTTGAATGAAAAAAAAAAAAAACTTTTTTTACAGTGCATTAGTAACAAAAAAGACAAAAGAAAGTAGAAGTGATTGAAACTTGTCGTGGCTCCTAAGTATGGCTCGGGCACCGTCTCCGAGAGAGAGAGAGAGAGAGAGAGAGAGAGAGAGAGAGAGAGAGAGAGAGAGAGAGGCTCTTATATTGTATACCAGCCGCGATATACGAGAGGACGCAAAAGTCTCATCTTTCAAACTTGGTTCTTTCAAACTCGCCCCCCCCCCCCCCCCCCTCCTCGTGAAATTCATACATTGTATCATGGACTGGACGAATGTATGTCGGGCGACGTTGCCCTGACTGGCAGACTGGCCGAACACGTGCTCTTGCCGTTACTCGCACACTCGTAGTCGTGACGGCGGTCCGTTGCAGTTTAGATTTCCAGAAATAGAGTCAGAAGAGAGGTGTCGACCGCGGCGAACGTCGAGACATCTTCGCGAGGATGCAATGTGCGCGCAAACTAGCGGGCCCGATGATATGGCGTGACAAATACTATAAAAGTTGCCGGTGGCTGGTATTTCGTTCGAAATCGAGCCCGATCGTATGTTACATTCGCGCACTAACCATCAGTATTAGCTATATATGAGAATACATGTATTGACGTATGCGTCGATGCGTTCGAGCGCTGTAAGTTGCGATCGAGTGTAGAAGCGAATAGTCGGGAGCGTAAGCTATGCTAACGTGTCATAGACAAGACAGCGACGGGGTGAAGAGAACCGTGAATAACAGTGATAATTTACAATGTAAAACTCCCGGTGGAAGAGAGATAGATAGACAGAGAGACGAACTTGCAAGAAGAATAATTTAGCTGCGTGTGCGATCGGGTGATGGTCGTCGCGATACTCGTAACTCGTGATCCGATTCGCGCTACCGTTCTATGGACTGATCGGCCTCCCGACAAATCAAGCCGCACCAGCAGCAGCGCGGCACACAAACCCGAGAGAGCAAATGCGAGGATTCGACAGTGCGTGCGCGCATACGCCGATGCTCGTAACCTACTTCGAACTTAGTATTACGGATCTGCGTTCCTGCTCTCACTCTTTCGTTCGTTTTCCGTATACATCATGCCGCTTGAAAAAATATAATCTCTACATGTTAAACCGGAGTAGATACCGCGGACGATAAACGCGGTTCACAAACGTTGGGAGTCTAACGTCGACGTTTGTAATCGATTGACTTTCGCACCATTCGTGTTTCTCTTTAATACTTCTAATCGCTGCTAATTTAAAAATTTCGTTTTCGGGAAACCATTTTTCTTTACATGTCGGATCGAGCTTGTCAAAAAAAAAAAAAAAAAATCACTACAGAGTGGCATTGCGTAAGAGTACAAAAGAGGGTAGATACCATTTTCGTCAACAGAGCTTTCGCGATCGGAGTCCAGTGTGTCAGAAGGACGGTTTCTCGACGGTTTCGCACACATTCAACGTCGAAGTCGATCTTGGTCGCGCGAGAGGGAAATTAGCTGCGAGGAAGAAACCGCGCGCGCGAGAGAATACAGTGGCAATTTCCATGAAGAAACGCGAGGGAAAGAGAGGGAGAGGGAGAGAGAGAGAGAGAGAGAGAGAGAGAGAGAGAGAGAGAGAGAGAGAGAGAGAGAGAGAGAGAGAGATATGAGATGAGATGAGATGAGATGAGATGAGATGAGATGAGATGAGAGACCGTGAAGAGTTGAAAATACAAGTGGCGCGTGATCAGCGTGTAGAGATATATTATTTTTAAACTCGACGAAGTTGTACCGTGTGGACAACGTGTCTTCTCGACGCCTGCTCGACAACCATTTTAATCATTTGTGTTCTTCGTTACGAGAGAAGAATACACTCGTCAAGTTAGTAAAACGATCGGACAGTCATTTTTGTTGGAGAGATCGAGAGAGGAGGTGAGACTGACAGACGAACGATTATAATCATAAACACGTTCAGCGTCCGCAAGCGCCTGTTCGGTAATTGCTCCGCTCTCGTTCTCTAGTCTCCCTTTAAACTTTCGCATTTATCATATTCCGTCCACACGTAACAGTGACGCGAGTGAAAAAAAAGAAGAAAAAAATCATAATAACAGAAAACGTCGAAGCCCGGTCGTTTCTCTATAGTAAATATATAATTGGTCCCTGCAGTCCATCGAAGTAGTATAATACTCAACGCCGTCCGAGGGTCCAGCGCTCACTCTGCTCTCACTGATTCTACTATTACGCGATCCTTCCGCCGTGTCGACGCGCCCTTCGATATACATCGCGCGAAAAACTTATTGTGGCTTTTCGTTTGCGCGAAGTAACAGCTATCGCGCGCGTGGGTGCTTCGTCGGATATTGTTCGTCGACGGTATATCGTCTCTGTTCAGAGTAGCCCACTGTTGTCTTTCGCGACACAATTGTTCGTAATCCGTAATAGGTATATTGCAATATCTTTCTTTCTTTGAGTAATATATACATATACATATATATATATATATATATATATATATATACACGCGCGTAACAGACTTATTGGGGGCGGAGTACGGGGGAATAGCCCGACGGAGATTGGGTTCGTAATTCGTCGCGACGCAATCGCATTGCATCGCATCTCCCTTTCTCTCTCTATCGTCGCCGTCGTGTTTACCGCGTGTTGGGACTCTCCAACCACTGTGTCACTCTATCCACACCTCTATCTATGTTTTCTACTACTTTAACCAGCAGTCGCCTATAATACTATCCACTACCACGCTATTCCATTTTCTTATTACCCCATTAATTAGCATCTCGTCTACCGGGTGGAGTAATAGTCGAATGGAATCCGGTACTGTCGAAATTTTTGCGGCACTGATTTACCGGTAGCTCAGCGATGAGGCCAATCCTTGAGATGTTTAATTGTCGAGAGTGGATAGCTTTCGTTCGTATGAGCGAGACCGAGACTGACGTCGTCGCGTGGTGAAGGGAGTAGGCCGATCTCGCGTTTGCCTATCGAACGGCAGTTATACCACAAGCTTGCATATTACCGTCCGATGTGTATGCGACGGGCGATCGGCGACGGAAGATAGTTGTAATAGATTCGTTTGTACGTAGATGAATAGGGAACGGTATTGGATTTGACGCGATGGGTCTGAGAGAGGTAACGGCTAGTTAAGGGTATGAGGAGCCCAACGGAACGCGCACGAGTGCAGAAAAGTCCCTACTATCCCAGCACGTGCTCGATTACGCAAGAAAATCTGACGACGACGTTTGTCCGTCATACTATTTTTAGCGACACCCGCTACATATTTAACCTGCCCTAACCTCTAGCCGCGGAGCCCTGTATCCACCACCCAGCTGTCACAAACAAGACGTAGCTAATGCTGCGATCGAGCAAATTCACCGCTACCAACTGTGACGTGTCGCAGGAGGAGGAGGAGGAGGGAATGGCCATGCAGCGAACACGAGATCGATCGATCGACCCATACGAAACTTTATTATCCACACTCGAGAAATCATCATCGATTTATCGTTCATTACATTCTTTTACACCTTATTCGTATCTCTTTGGGCCGCGTTCAGAAATCATACCCGGTAACTACCTTGTCTCTGACGTTCGCACCAGTACAGCACTCTCTCTTGTTTTGTGTTATCCATAGTAAGTTTCTGAACGCGCCCCAGTTGTTATTGCGAGCTCGGTAACTGTTGGCAGTCGCGTCCAAGCCAATTGTGTTTCAGAGAGCCGCGGAGAAAAAAAAAAAAATAAAAATAAAATAACAGAACGAGTCGATAGAAGAATCAAAATGCGCGCCATTCGATGCACGGTACGTGCGATGCTCCGCGTAATCTCTCTCTCGATCTCTCTCGAGTGAAATTCTTAATGATTTACAACCTCGCTGCAATCTACAAAATCCGCTATTGACGGCAGTAACGGGTTGAGTCGAAGAAATTTATTGTAGAAGACATTTTTTAGCTTTTTGTTAGGTTACCGCGACGAGTAGAGGAGAGTGGGGCACACAGTGCCCCATCGGTGGGTATAGTGAACCATAGAAATAAATTTTTGTCAATCGGATTATTGAAATAATACAAACTTCTTTTCTGTAACCATTACAGCAAAAACCTGTAGACGGAAGCTCTATACAAGACATTGATGAAACTAATTTTTGTTATTAGTTCATTCGGGAGAGATTAGTATTCGTAAACAAAAAAAAACCAGTGACACCGTGCACCACTCTCCTCTATAGATGGAGTCTTTGATAAGATTACCTCGGATGAGGAATTGTGGGGACGTTCGCCAAGACATAAGGCACGAAAGGTGCGAGCGTAAATTAAATCGCGTACGTATCTTCCCGGTGTTCGTAATGTGTAGTTTCTCGCCCCTGCGAGATTTGTGGGTAATTGCGCGAATTATTTTGAATTAGATAGAAGATACATGAGTTTATTGGACATAGGAAAATCAGCGAACAAATAAATATCGAACGTGTAAGAACAGAATTGCATACAAATTTACCGCTGCACACAAATATATATATATATATATATATAGCAATAAATGAAGAGAACGAACAGAAACAAAAAATAACGCTAGTATGACCTACCTATAGTACGCGACCGTGTTTTTTCCAACTGCATAATTCGGTCTGACCGCGTATTCATTGACCTTTTAAAGCATTCATATATATATTTTTTTGCAAGTACGAAGTTTCAAATATCTTGGTTCGTTTTTAATGCGTTTTTTCTGAATTCAAAGAGGTGTATAACCTGTGATACATTGTGCTTCAAAGGATTAAGTCCATCTACCTGCTCGTTAGGAAATAAAAGGAGGTTCCATCTTATATGTTAGCTTATTGTAATAATCTTTAGATTATAAGACACTGATCCACCTATAAATGCAGCTAACTTATTTATCGTTATATATATATATATATATATATATGTGTGTGTGTGTGTGTATATTTATTACAGTGATATCGAATGCGAAGATGAAGTTTACAGCGAGCGTCAGCTCGAGGCTCGTAAGACCAAAAGTGTGAACGATTATTCTGTGTCAGCTACGGAAGATCTCGAGTCGGAGGATACATTGAATTTGAAATCCCCGCCGGCATTGGTGCTCGAGACACCGAGCCCGACAAGCACAGAGGATTCCTTCTGCGCTGAGGAGGAGACCAGAGAAGAGAACGTTCGGGAGAACCGTGACAGACAACAGAAGAGAAAGATTCAACCATCGTCGGAGTACAAGAACGATTCGTCAATTATTGGAAAAGAAACTCGGAAAGTCGAAAGAGCTAGGCCATTGGCAGTCACTGCCTCAATATTTCGATCGCAATCCGGTCTACAGGATTCGAGAAAAGATATATCGTCTGGGGCCACTCAGTTGGCTCCGAAAGTTACAAAAACTTTGGACAATCGCAGGGCAGCGTGGTATTTCCAGGTACATCTCGTATTTACACTGCCTACCGAAGATATTCGACAAGTCCAAGTGGCTAACAATCTTTTTTCGTTTGATTGTCAGGATAAACCTATATTGGAGTACGAGCCGTCAAGGAACACCCGTCCTCAGGCAGTCACGAGGAATCTCTTTGTTCCTCTTTTTCAGGATCAAGATATTCAACAGGCACAACTGCACGAGCAAACGGTGACGTGCAGACCTGCACCACAGACAAGAACAGCGAGTATATTCGCTCCTCGAACCGAGGACATGAATAAGGGTTTCTTGACTTTCAGCGAGGATCAACCCGGTCTCACGAGTGAGTAACACCGCTAAGTTTGCCGCTCAACTGCCCTGTTTGGAAAGGAGCAGCGACATTAATAATAGGTACGAATAGAAATATTAACACGCTTGTGTGATTCAGTGCTGAAGGACGAACCTGAGGATCTTACACATTTAGCGCCGACCCCCGGCGATGTTTGTGTGCCTCTCGAGGACACACCGTTTCTCTCGGATATATCCCTCGACGAGTTCATT